>JASDQU010353193.1:1262-12138 GCA_032191745.1 Picea mariana
AAGGTGTGTGCCTCGGCCGTGCGACCAACAACATTGCAGAGTATAGCGTCGTTATTGAATTATTGGTTGATGCTATCTCGCTCGGAATTCGTCATTTGGTTGTGCGACTTGACTCGCAGCTTGTAGTACTACAACTAAGTAATATCTACTCTATTCGAAGTCCTACTTTGTTACGAGTGTATTTGTGAATTCGCCTCTTGGAACGTTATTTTGATCACATTGAATATCAGCACATTCCTATATGTCTTAATACATTAACAAATGCATTGGCTAATTATGTATTGGATAGACATTTGAACCATTTATAAATCAAACACATTGAAATTCACACAATATAAAGTAAACCGGTAGAAGCCATCTGTATATATAATGATCAAAAGAGTTTTTACAAAAAGTTTGTCCGAAGACCAAAATATCAAAAATTGAAGCTTATAGCTTCTACAAAGTGACATCATGGATGAAATTCACGGTAACACACAACTGCCCTAGAAACCCTACGGAGCAGTCGAATCATAGATGCTGATACCCCTACAGTATGACATTGATCACGTCGTGGAACCTCTTCCAGAGTCATATCTAGAATGTTTGTTGTTAGGCCCTCTAGATTCTATTCCACTACTTGATAATCTTCAACATACTGTGGTGCTGTCGCGACTTCTCCTCACCGCTGGATAGGAGAAGTGTCGGGAGGTCTGTACGGTCCAACATCTATGTTATCAACAAATGATTTTGTATTAGTCTTTGGACGAACATATAAAACAAAAACATTCGAATATGATAAAAATTCACAAAAACATTTAAAAAGAGAAAAATGTGTGTACTTCTTACCAAGGTAACCCCACTGAGTATCCTCTGGTAGTGCTAAGTCTGGATCTCCTTGGAAATCCAACCTGGCATAAGCGTAGTCATCGAACATCAACATCTGGGTTTGGAGCCAGTCAAAGAAAATATCATTGTACTTGACGATCGGTCCTGCTACGTGCCGAGACATGAGCCGACACCATCTCAGCATCCTTGGATCCCTGGACCCCCGTATGTTCCACTCAACCTGTAGTCTAAATATGGGGACCCTCTCAAGAAAGAAGGACACCAGCAAAGATCCATACCTGAATTGCTTCAGGTCACCTCGCCTACATTTGGTCAATTGTTTTTTGATACTGTGAAGAACAACATCTGCCCAGTTGAATACTCGAGGTTCAGTACACTCGATGGCGTACTGGAAGTAGCTCTGTAATTCCATATGAGGAGAAGAACTCCTAGTCATCCAATCTATAGTGAAAAGGATAGTATGAAGGGTCAATTCTTGTACCCCCCAGATAGCCACTTTTCCTTTTTTCCTTTCAGCCTCGGGTATGCAGTATTGATTGCAGTACCCACTCATCTTTAGCCCACCACCTCTACTACCAATCAGGCTCACATAGTATCTGTGTCGGGACAATCCCATCAGAAATTAAATGTCCTCAATGTCTATGGACAGTGTGTGAGCTCCCACATGAAAAACCTGTTGATCTGGGTCCCACATACGGACCAGGTACTCTAGTAGTCTAACATGGGCCCCCATGCCCGGGATGCGAAAGTATTTCAAGAGCCCACAATCTCTCAATGCAGCTATGGTAGGAGGATGATTCTCGGCCATTGCATTATCCTCTTCATGTTCCCTTTCACGCCACTCAAGAACCATGTTTATGGCCAATTATCTACACAAGGAACATAAAAGGAGGATTAATAACTTTTTCATGCTTTAGATCTTTTTTATTTGGCTAAAAATTTAACAATTTTTTTTGGGCTTGGCGGTTCTCGCAGGTGCCCCATTTGCACAGTGTGAGAACCTCGCAGGTGGCTTAAGGCTTATCTGCAAGAATGAATCATTCTCGCAGGCCCTGTATGAGCTGCCTGCAAGAATGACAGCATGCATATAGGGCCTAGAAAAACATCTTAAAAATGGAAATTTAACCAATGAAATGACAAAATAAAACCATGAAAATGTTAAGGACGAAGAGCCTACCTTAATTTCACAGACAGCTTGCTGAATGGTCTCTCGTAGCTCCCACAATCTAACGCCGAACTCGGAGGGTAAAAGAGGGGTTTTTTGGAGCTCAATAGTGGAAATGTAAAATGGTGTGGTAAAAAAGAGTTTTTACTCATTTTATTTACTTTTATTATATCATTTTGGGTTTTTATAATTATTTATCAACTAAACCCTAATCCCTAATGTCATGTTGAGTGTAACTTGTGCAGACGTGATGACTTTGATGATTCAATACAGGGATATGGACATGTTTTTCTTGGTTATCGTGTGTTTTTTATTATTTTTTAGGGTTTTTTACATAAAACCTCGAGCGTTGTTTTTGTCCGTTCTTGCACTCGTAAATACATGAGAATGTGATCAAGCACACTTTTATCACTTTTTTGGGCTCAACAAGTTTATATGAAAAAGTAACCCCCATGGAGTCCTCTTTAAGCTCTTTTCAGACTCTCTAAACATGAAAAGATCGTCGAGCGACCTTGCTATTTTTCACGCTCGCTAAAGTATTTGAAATAAGCGTCTGGTGAGTGATAATTTATCTCTTTTTTGGTCTCGTCCAGACTATTTTACGAAAAAGGAACTGAGAGATTTTTCTTTTAAGTGTTTTTCCAAACTCTATAATCTTGAAAAACCTTCAAGTTTTCTATCTCTGGACTCATTAAACAAACATTGACAGACCCGTGATGGGACCGAACTACTCCTTCTTAGGGTTCGTTAAATATACTCCAAGGGACTCGTCCGAAGGATGAGCTTATATCAACAAGCATATGTTATCCTCCTCAAGTTTGCGTAAAAATAAAGAGGTACTTGCCAGAAATGGTGGGGGGAAATTTGGGAAAGGGATATATTTCATTTTCGTATTGATTGGCAGTAAGTGTCTCTCTTGAACATGACACCTCCTATTCATCATTTGAAGTCGGTTTGGGAAATCCATTTGTCTCTCATTCGATTTACTACAAGGTCATTCCATATGTCGTCTTTTATTCAATGATGCCAAATCATTGGTCGTGTCGTTCATATGTTCAAGAGAAGTCCATTTGAAACCTATATTGAGTTGGTCATCTGCAGTTATCCATTCTCTCTGTGTCATCCTTCTCTATGTCTAGTCCAATTTGCAAAATGCTCTGTTTCACNGCTTTTATTCAATGATGCCAAATCATTGGTCGTGTCGTTCATATGTTCAAGAGAAGTCCATTTGAAACCTATATTGAGTTGGTCATCTGCAGTTATCCATTCTCTCTGTGTCATCCTTCTCTATGTCTAGTCCAATTTGCAAAATGCTCTGTTTCACCTTCAAACTCTGTTACTCATTTCGTGTCATTGATGGGTGCATCAAGGCCCTCCTGTGACGAGTTTTGTTCCGTCTATTTCATCTCATTATCTGGAATCAAGACTTAGAAATTATTTAGTACCTTTGAGCTTGCATGCCTCAATGGCAAGTTTCCTAGCTTTCGACAGTGGGTTTACATCATTGACCCCTGATCGAAAGATTTTGTCAGATGTTCAACATCAACTCATTTATTCACACTTGATGGATTGTACTATAGTACCTTGGGAGTCATTGACATCAATGGTGATTTCCCTCACACTTGTTAACGGTTTCATCAATGACCGGTAATCAAGTGGTTTCTACCATGTTCGACTTCAACACATGTAATCACATGGTTAGATTCGTACTTTGGGCAATGAGATTGAAGACCCTGGATATCCTCTTTGTGATCCAGGTTGCAATGGAGTATGTATAATTTGCAACACATAGATCCACTGTGTATGTCTCATGGCTATGTCGTCTTGATTTAAAATTTCTTGCATAGATCCACAGTGTATTCCAGTGGCTATGCTATATTTTGACGGCATGGATCCACAGTGTATGATTGGTGGCCATGACTCATGTCTATAATGTCATCAGTCTATGATCTGAGTATGGGAATTCCTACCTCAGAATTAATATATATGATATTCTGCAGATGCTTGGGTGTTTGCAGGTTTTCGATTAGATGTGCTCCTAGTTCTCGACACACACATGCAGCTTACAAAGTCTATCGGTTGTCACCGGTTCCAACCTCATACTTTGGGGGGAATTCTATTACCCATGATTTTGGTCATCATGATGATGTATTGATGATGGTGTACTCAGGCTCTTCATTAGAACTTTCTCCTGAGAAATGTTACCTTCATCTCTTTCCAGAAATCACATTTTTTAGGACTGTTCGCAGGTTGCTAGTATATTTTCCTGCGAGAATGCATGATTCTTGCAGGTTGCCTTAAGCCAGGGTGCGAGAATTTCTCACTGTGTTGAACTGCTAGACTGCAAACTCTTTCTAAAGCAAGGAAAAAGATGAATTCTCAAAGCTTCTAGAAGGGAATCTTCTAGAAGGATGAGATGGCATTCGAATGGTTATCCTAGTACTGAATTTCCTGATATTTTGGGATCATTCTTATCCAAGTAACCAATTCATTCTCTCCTATATATTGAGTGAATTCTCATGGAAAAGGTTAAGAAAACAAGGTTAAGCAAGATTCATTGGAGAATTGGTGAAAGATTGTGTGAAGGACTGATGCTACAATAGCTAAGAATTACAGCAAGTTTATCAAAAGTGGTTGATCTTCTTCATGCAAGTGAGAAAGTGTGTGTGTCGGAGCCAAGGGCCATCAAAAGGAAGTTTGCAACATCAAGGCTCAGGTCGTAATCTTTACCTTCCATCAATATGATACAGTAATATTTCCCTTTCCCATAAAGCTAATTCCACTTTATTGTATAACTCCTTGATCATATACATAGATTGACTGTTGAATAGATTGATCTTTCTTCACTTTGTTTGGTTTGTATTGTTTTGATATTGACTGTACGAGAGCACTGGAGCGAAGAAGGAGCAACAAATACCAAAGGAAGCGATCATAAGGTATGTTCTTTGTTCTTGCCTCCTATTTAATTCAATAGTTAAAATCTATGGAAAGAGTCATATTCTGTCTTGCTTTGTTCTAGATCCAGGTGGATCTAGGGAGATCGGTTTGTGTCCGCACTTAGGAATTTATCCAATAACAGTACCCTTGGAGGGTGATCCCGTGAAAGTGGGGGTTGCTTGCATCGAGAAGGGTTGTTATGCAAAGGTCGGGGTAACTACTTCTCACTTCTTCATTGGCTGCTTGATATCCATGCTTCAGAAGAGCCTTAAATTTGTTGTTGCTTGGTTCATTTCTTTTAGTTTCCATAGGAGTGTGTTTATTTGTTTTTCATAGTCATCCTTAGGATCATAATTTTCATAGTATACAAGGTATGTAACCTGACACTCAAAAACCATAACATAATCTTTCTTACGGAGCATTGATCGTAGATCACACTTCTGAAACTGGGAGCATCGCTCCTAGAACTGGCCATCACATTGAAGAACCAGTCCCAACCTTTGTAAAAATATTTTCATCTTTTATGAATCCTCTGTTTACTGATCCACTTAGCTAAACACTCTTTGATCCACCATCCACAAGATACATTGATTCTTATTTTTCTTATCATTTACCCCTTGGTTCCACCATTACACCATCCATTGGCATAAACCCACCGATTTTTGGTTTTCCTAAAGGACTTGGGAATTCACCTTTTTCCACAACTCCTGTAGTTTATACTAATGGTTCTTATTCTTTACTGAAAACATCAATGACCCAGGTAACCCTGACTCAACAACTTGCAAATTCATCTCCTCTTGCACATGATTCAAGTAATTTCTTGCATCAATTTTTCCACACATGTGCATGCCAAGTTCTTTACTTGGTCATCACATAGGTCAAATGCCTAGCATTCAATTCATTCACACAACCACGGTTACACAAGATATTCAACCTCCATTTCACGCATCCCAAATTAGTACTCCCTACATTGGAGGTTAATTTTCAATGGGAAGCCAACCTTCACATAGGGGGAAACCTTCAAATGTAGGGAAACTTTTTACTAGGGAGAAACCTACATGGTTGCAACATCAACAAGCATCAGGGAAAACCACTCCCACAAGTCCTTCTATCCATACTACCATTGGTTTGTATCTTGGACATCCATATCCAAGAGTTTTGAATCCTTTGTGGACTCAACCCAATCCGACGGGCATTCCTCCGCAAAGGAACTATGCCCTATCAATCCATAAATCCCACGATTCAAAAACAAAATTCCCTTCCACCACCATACATAGGGGGACCAAAAAATCAACCTCATTATGTAGGAGGTCCATTTTTTCAATCACGGTACATGGGTGGACAAAACGGACAACCAAATTACATAGGTGGACAACCCAAACAACCACCTTATATGGGAGGACCATCTAGTTTTGTCATCTTGCCACAACATGGATACGGTCCTACTGGTGTTCCCATGCAATATGGTTATCACCAGTATCAATAACCTAACTGAAATCTCTCATTCTTGGCTATGTTAGATCTGCCAAAGTTGTCATGTTTAACAAATGATCCCATCCTTCATGCCTCGTTTTGGCCCGCCATCCCTACCAAATTACCGTCCAAAATTCCAAAATTCGATGAAAAACCTGGGGAAGATCCTAACAATCATGTTATGACTTTCCACTTATGGTGTTGTTCCTACTCTTTGATGGACGATTCCATTTGTCTTAGAATTTTTCAAAGAACACTTACAGGTGTGGTAGAAAAATGGTACATTGAACTATAATTTAACTCTTTTGTCGACTTTAACTCTCTTTCCATGGATTTCTTGACGCATTTTCAGTTGCCTATATGGTAAGAGAATGGTACAAAACTTTTTACCTCTCTCTGTCAATCCTCTTCCACTCACATATTTGATCCTATTCATGAGTGGAGACGATGGAGATGGTTGATTAAATCCCCAATTCCATACCAAATCCTCGTAGTTTGGTTTACAAAGTCACACTTGCCTCCCATCTCCTGCAATGTTGCTATGGAAAATGTAGTTACCGAGGAGCATTTGATCACTCATGCATAGTATTTGGACTTATTTTACTCCCATTCCAAGACACTTTAAGATCTGATCCCTAATGCTCCTCATCTGTCGAATGATCTGTCAAGAACTTCTCTGGAATCTAGTTTCATTCCAAACACCACAACTACTTCTGCTCCTTCTCAAACATCCAATTTGAATGTGTTCCAATCCAGTTCATCTCAGAAACCAGAAGGTAAGAATAAAAATAAGGGAAAATCTAAGAAACCTTCTAATGAGAAGGATTATCCCAAGTCTATTGATACTCAACCAACAAGGAAACCTAAATCACCTTGTATGATTTGTGAGGAAGACCACTACATAAAATACTTCCCTCATCATGAGTCTATCACTAAATATCTAAAGGGTACCTCCTAACCGGTTCAAAAGAAACATTTGGTTGCACAAAACCCTATCCCTCTGCAAGGAAGTGACCCAGGTCATTCCCACCACGGGGCTGCTTCCACAAGTGCCTATGAAGCTTACATGTTTAAGATGGTTAATGTCACAACTCATGCAAATACTTATGACACTCCTCTAGGTGATTAGACTAAAGGGAAGGCTGTCGAGCAGCCTTCTAATTCTACCCCTCCTCCATCTTCCAATCCTCTTCACATTGAGAATCCAATCTCTGATGCAATGTTGCACCCACCCAAGAGCATAATTCAAAAAGTGACATTTAATCCAAATTCCTGTGTTTCCCAAAACTACAACATAGTTGAATATTTGGTGCAAGTGCCTTGCACTATGTCAACCCTCAAAATTCTACAGCACTTTCCAAGTCAATGTAGAACCCTATTGTCATCCATTGCATCCATGGATCCTGAGGAGTAAAACATGATTTTGTTTAGTCTATATTATTTTAAAGAGATAATCTCCCACCACTTAGCTTTCCAAATTCAAGTTTTGGTTAGTGGAAAGAACATCCATCACACTGTTTTGGATGAAGGATCCTCCACCTGCATCATGCATTTTCTTTCTTAGAGAGGCCTTGGTTCTCCTACACTTACCCCATCCCCTACCACCCTGAAATCGTTTGATGGACACGGTTTCCAACCTCAAAAAATATTTCACTCTTTCATTGTAACATTAAAAGGTAATACTGTTTTGGTCAATATCGAAGTAGTTGACACACCCCTGCACTATAATTTGTTGCTTGGTCGTAGTTGGTTTTATGCAATGATTGTCATCACATATTCAGTGTTTTGTATCTTATGATTTCCCTATCAAAGAAATATTATCACTATTGACCAACTTGAGTATACAACTCCAGATCTCAACAATGTCACAACAAATAATGTCCCTTTTATAAGACAAAATAATTTTGAGAGTGTAGGTGTAGGTCTTCTCAAGGATTCCTTGCTCATGGGGGTTTTTCCTTTTCTGACTTCTCCCACCGCAAATTTTTCCACCTTAAACATGATTTCAACTCAGGTACCACAATCCTTCGATTCATCTCATCCTTTGGTAGTATCTGGTCTCAACAAGCATTGTTCATTTTCTTTTTCAAGCTCATTAAAAAATGAAACAGACCCCCCTCCATTACAATCAATTCTCACTCTGGATCGAGTACTTGAACCTTATTTTTCTTTTCCTAGTGAAAATGTTTCCATTAGTAACCAGAAACAATAAACAAGGACAGAAAAAGAGTCTCTGAAGGAAATGATGCTTGGGGGGTAGGTCTCCAGCTTCTGGACATCATGCTAGAGAAAAACCACTAACTTTTGGCAAAGAAGCTGGGGGAAAACTACCACTAGAGAGACACACTACTAGTAGTGATCCTCATTCGAAGGTCATTCCCATCGTGACATAGTAGTCTTCTTCTAGAACAAGCTTAGTCTTTGTTCATTCTCGTGCTTGTAAATACATGAGAATAAGTTACCAAGATTAGTCTTTGTTCTTTCTCGTGCTCGTAAATACATGAGAATGTGACCGAGTATACTTTTATCAATTTTTTGGACTCATAAAGATTATATGAAAAAGAAACTCTTTGGAGTCTCCTTTAAGATCTTTTCAGACTCTCTAAACATGAAAAGATTGTCAAGTGATATTGATTCCTTTCACACTCGTTAAAAGGTTTGAAAGGGCGTATTTTGAGTGATATTTTATCTCTTTTTCATCCTCGCGAGACTAATTACGAAAAAGGAACACTCTAATCAAGCATGATTAGAAGAGTTCTCCCCTGTATCATTTTACACTTTTTTCGGGCTTGGGAGACTAAATTTATGAAAAATTCATCCATGGAGTCACCTTTAAGTTCTTTTCAGACTCTCTAAACATTAAAAACCATGAAGTTTTCTTCTCTGGACTCGCTAACCTACACATTGAAGGACCCATATGGGAATGAACCTTTACTTCTTCCAATTCGTTAAATAAAGGAAGAGGAACTTATCGGAGGTGAGTTATATCGAGCATGTATTACCCTCCTCAAGCTCATTAAATGAAAAAGAGGTACTCATCTATCTAGGTGGGGGGGAAATTGAAGGAAGTGGGTCAAGTTTTTGGAGATCCTTTATGGTAGCTATTTTCTCCCTTGAACATGGAACATGTTTATGTCTCTTCTTACAGTTGGGTAATCCGATTTTCTCTAAGTCATACCAACTCCATGTGTCGCCATAATTTTTTGTCCAGTCGAAGAGTGCTCTTATTGGCATCACATAACATTCTTGGTACTCGTCGAGTCAATGATGCCAAGTCAATTGCCATGCCTCATCATGTTCGAGGGAAGTTTCACTTCAAACCATCCATCTACAATATTTCCAGTTTCCATTTCCTATGTCAGTCCATACTCATTTGATCCACCATATTACATCACTTTCCTATGTTAGTTTCATGTCGATGGTGGGGGATACATCAATGTACTCCTTCTATGATTCTTTTCTTGTCAACTTCAACACATCATCCAGGAATTAGACTTAGAAAGCAGTTATTACCTTGGGATATTCATGCCTCAATGGCATGCCTCCTCTCTTCCGATAGTAGGTTTACATTATTGACCTTTGATCGGATGATTCCATGAATGTTCGACCTCATCCCATTTATTCACATTCACTGGAATGTACTAGGGTACCTTAGTAGTCCTTGACATCATTGGTGATTTCCCTCGCACTTGTTAGTGGTTTACCTCAATGATCGGTAATCAAGTGGTTTCTACCATGTTCCAAATCAAATCATCTATTCACATGGCTATATTTGTACCACATCGAAATTGGGGCAAAGACCTTGGGTTGAGCGTTCACTATGTTATATATGTTTCCTAAGCTATGAAGGAGATCATTTGAGCATGTTGATTAATATATATATATATATATATATATATATATTGTCATATAGATCCACATTGTATTGGTATGTGGCTATGTTTTATCATCTTGTAGCTCCACTGTGTATTTTTCATGGCTATAATTAGTTCATGTCATGGAGGTATGGATCCACATTGTAGCTCTGGTGGCCATATCCTTAGTCTGTATTTTTCATGGATCCGCAGTGTATTGGTCGGTGGATGTGCTTCGATTTGTATCATATTTCGAGCATAGGTATGCCTTCCTCGAAAATGGAACATATATTAATGATGTTTGATGTTTTTTTTGCAGCTTCTTCCAGGTTCTCCAACTCCACACCCTTGCATTGAAGAATTTGTAAAGTGTTTCGGCAATTAGTTTCTCTTCTGACCTCACACTTTAGGGGGCATCTGTTACACACCAAAATGTCACACTTAAGTGTCATCCCCATTTACACCTAAGTGTCGCAAGTGTCGTAAAAGTGTCATATACACCTTGCTAAGTATCGCATACACCTTGACACCATGAAATAACATATGTCACAATCCCTAGTCAATGTGGAGGAGAAATATATTATATGAAGGTCAAAATACTATGTGCACATTAGTTATA
>JASDQU010353194.1:0-12099 GCA_032191745.1 Picea mariana
GTTCTCTGAAATACCTTTCCAACGGGCTATCATGTGCCTAAAATGGAGTTCGTATGCAAAAGTTACGAACATGGGAAGTTGAGGTACCAAATTACACCAAATTAACTATAGGGCCCACATGACTTTTGGCGTTTCACCTTCTAGGGTTATGTTTTTGGATGTCTAGGATTTTGGCATTCATGAGTAATATCAAAAAGGCCTCTTAAGCCTCATTGTAATTCATTATGCTCAAACGGATGTGCGTAGCAGCCACATCTCTTCTCGGAGATAGCTACCACCATTCGAGCAAGTGTTTCAGTTCAGCAGTTGTATAGTTTCAGCCTATTTCATTATTTAATAAAAGATATTGTTCGTTGGATATTTGTGTTATTCTTCATAGCTCGGTGTTTATTGTATTCAGTCTTTTAATCAGTTTGTTCCGCTCCTAAATCTGGATCAGTGTTATCAAAGCGGTTTTCTCTTCATTTATTTTTCTTTGTGCATGTCCTTGACAAGATCTGGGAAGTTGGGACTCGAACCAAACGAGCTATTACAAGATCGGCCACGCCCTCGCGCCAATAATGGAGTAGGATATCCTATTAAAATGTTGCTCGAGGAAGCCCTCACACGATAAAGGAACAAAATGATGGACAACTTCGCACAGATCCTTCAACGATTGCCCACGGGAGAAGCATCTTCATCAAGTGGCCATGCAACCCCCTTCAAGGTACATGTAAATTTTGATATTCCATTATTTGAAGGACTGATAGATGCAGATGTTGTAGATAAATGGTTGAATCTGCTCGAAGGATATTTTTCGGTCCACAATTTTTTCGATAGGGAAAAGATCACTTTTGCATTCCTCAAGGTCGTTCCCCATGTTAAACACTGGTGGGATACTTACTCTGAGCAAAGGAACGTGGAGGAATCTACAATCTTGTGGTGGCCCCACAATGGGATTCCTTCCGGGACGCCATTAAAGAACAATACTACCCTGTGGGAAGCTACGAGGACCAGTACACCAGATGAACCACCCTACGTCAAGAAAGGGACCAGACAGTACCATATTTCACCAATATTTTCCATACCCTACGCACCAAATTGGGTATCAAAGACTCTGAGCATCATCTGGTGCTCAAATACTACGATTTTTTGCATAGATACATTCAAACAAAAATGGAGTTCCTGGACATTGCCGCATTGGGCATGGCTTATAGATATGTTGTCAAGATCGAGCAAAAATTTAAGCAAAAATGGAGAGATTTCGGATCTGCAAACCCCTCACAGCCAAAGCAGGGCAAAGGCAGCCCCAACCCACACAACAAGGGACCAAGTCGAGATGGTCTCCCTCAGGAAAATCAGTCCAAGTCACAACACAAGAAGGGTAATGAGAAAACAAAGAAGGACATGGGAAAATGGTGTGAGTACCATAAAAGCCCTTGGCACAACACCGAAGAATTTCGCTCCAAGCAGTCCCTCGTGGCCGAGCTGAAGGCTTCTGAGTCAGAGGCCGATTTTGATTCTGATTCAAATCCTGAAGGAGGGAAGCAGATTATCGATGTTGAACCCAGTGCCACTATCGTTGCCACCAAAGTCCGACCAAGCGAACCAGAAGAACCAGAGGAAGGCGAACGCCTCTTTCACTCATAGATGTGGGTCAAGGGGGCTCCGATTCATTTCATTGTAGACAACGGTATTCAGAAGAACGTGATTTCAACAGAGGTCGTCAAGCGGTTGGACCTGCCAATGACACCACACCCGCAACCCTACACCATTGGTTGTCTTCGTCAAGGAAGAGATCTCTGTGTCAGCCAACATTGTCGTCTTCCCTACGACATCAAGCCTTTCAAAGATGAGGTACAGTGTGATATTGCTCCCCTTGAAGTTTGTGATGTTCTTTTAGGACAACCATATTTGTGGAAGCGTCGTGTTGTGTATGATTCTAGACCCCGCATGTTATTATTACTTTGGGTAGACAATTGTATAGGATCCCAGAGGTAGTGTCGCCTATTGTTATTTCTTTAATCTCTTCTAAGCAATGCAGTAAGGTCATTTCACAGACCGAGAATTTTGTCTTCTTTGTGATCCATGCTCACAGTAAGAAAAAGGTCGCTGCCACATCCGTGGCCTCTACACAACGCCTCTCTTTGTAGTAGAAGCAAGTGGACGGGATCATGGAAGAATACAGAGACATCTTCGACTCACCTACAAGGGTACCGACACACTTCCAAGTCAAGCATCCAATTGATATGACCCCCAACGCATCTCTACCTAATGGACCAGTCTGTCGGGACTCGCTGATGGAGAATGACGAAATCAGGCGTTAGATCCAAGAGCTTCTTCAAAAGGGGCACATCAGACCAAGCTCCTCCCCTTGTGGAAGCCCAAATGTACTGGTGCAGAAGAAGGATGGGACTTGGTGACTCTGCATTGATTACAGATCCTTAAACAAAATCATAGTCAGGAACCGCTACCCCATTCCCAGGATTGATGACCTTCTTGACCAACTCAAGGGGGAAAAGTTCTTCAGCAAGATTGACCTAAAGTCTGGCTACCACCAGGTTCCCATCGAACCAACTAATGTATGGAAGACAACCTTCAAGTCTAAACAAGGTCTCTACGAATGGCTAGTCATGCCCTTTGGCTTAACAAATGCACCAGCCACTTTCATGAGGTTGATGGATGATGTATTGAGACCCTTCACCAACTCCTTTGTGGTAGTATATTTGGATGACATCCTCATCTTCAACAAAACGTGGGAGGAGCACATGCGGCATATTCAATAGGTTTTGAGCACTCTGCGGCAGCACAAGATTTATGCCAACTTGGAAAAATGTTCTTTTGGCATGAACAGGGTCCAATACTTGGGATACATTGTTGATGAGCAGGGGGTACATGTTGATCCAACTAAGATCCAATTCATCCATGACTGGAAAGCCCTGACCACACTGACCGAGCTTCGGAGCTTCTTGGGACTAGCCAACTTCTACTGATGGTTTGTGTTGGGATTCTCCCATATTTCATGGCCCTCAACCAGGTGACCAAGGGTGGTGGTAGGGCCAAGTTTGTGTGGGGGAAGGAGCAACAACGAGCATTCAATTATATGAAGCATCGCTTGTGCTCAGCTCCAGTACTCTCCTTGCCCGATCTGCAACAACCATTCGATATTGAGACTAGTGCATCTGACTATGCTATGGGCATAGTTCTCACTCATCATGGGCATCCGGTGGCATACCATAGTGAGACACTCTCTGATACTATCCGGAAATACCCCACCTATGATAAGGAAATGTATTCCATTGTACAAGCCCATCGTCAATGGAAACATTACATTCTGGGGAAAGAGACGATCATACACACTGATCACAAGCCTTTGCAATTCATACAGACACAGGGGAAATGGAAGAATGACCGCCATTAGA
This sequence comes from Picea mariana, assembly GCA_032191745.1. Classification (NCBI taxonomy): domain Eukaryota; kingdom Viridiplantae; phylum Streptophyta; class Pinopsida; order Pinales; family Pinaceae; genus Picea; species Picea mariana. The sequence continues at coordinate 3,402 of JASDQU010353194.1, forward strand.
AATGGTCCACCTACCTGCAGCAGTTCCATCTCAACATCAAGTATAAGACAGGTATCTCCAATCGTGTCTCTGACTGCCTCAGTCGGCCTCCTGTGGCTACACTCACCACTATGCTCCATTCCTGTGGACATGAAGCATCTGAGTGGCCCCAACTTTATAAGTAAGATCCAGACTTCGCCACCACATATCATCTCTTGGGAACAAATGCAATTGTCACTGATTTTCACATTTAGGAGGAAGTCTTATGTCACCTGGGCCATCTTTGTGTTCTTACAAGCGAGCATGCAAAGTTGATTTGGGAAGCCCACTACAGTCGGGTGACAGTACATTTTGGCATCGAGAAATCTATGGTCATTCTTCAAAAACATTTTTATTGGCCAAAACTTCGACGGGACGTCATCAAGTATATCAGATCTTGCACTACATGTGCCATTTCCAAGCCATCCATGAAGAAGCAAGGCTTATACACCCCTCTTCCTATTCCTGAGAAGCCTTGGGAATCCATCTCAATGGATTACATGTCTTTCTTGTCATCCACCAAGCAAGGAAATGACTGTGTGTTTGTGGTCGTTGATCGGTTTTCGAAGATGGCCATCCTCACAACCTATAAGAAGAATGTCACAGCAGTAGATACTTCCAATCTCTTCTTCAAACGAGTGTGGGTCCACTTTGGGATACCATAGACCATCATCTCCGACCAAGACAGCAAGTTCCTCAACACCTTTTGGTTGAGTCTCTGGTCTTTGTTGGACACCAAGCTCACAAAATCCATTACTTTCCACCCCCAAACTGATGGCCAAATAGAGGTTGTCAATCAGATGATTGTGCGCATCCTGTACATGTACAATTCTAGGCATCCACGTACATGGGACGAGAGCCTCCCATATGTCCAACATAATTACAACAGGGCTCTCCATAGTTCCACCAACCATAGCCCATTTCAAGTGGGTCTGGGATTCCAACCCTTAGGACCCATTGATGTTGCACTTCCTCTTGCCACCACACAGAAAAACTCTTCCCCTGATCAGTCTACAATCGACAAAGCCACCAAATTCATTGAGCGGATTCAACACATCCGTCAACATGTCCAAGAGATTTTTCAAAAATCCAATGCTAAGTACAAGCAACGCCATGATCAACACAGGGTAGGACACCAGTTTTAGGTTGGTGACAAAGTTTGGTTACATTTGCAAAAGGAGCGTCTCACCGAGCCCCATCGGAAGGTTCTTCCACTTCGTTCTGGGCCTTACATTATCACCAAGGCTGCGGGTAGCAATGCTTTTGAGCTCAACACTCCACCCTTCCTTGGTTTGCATCTAGTATTCAATGTGGACCTCCTTCGGCCATATTTTCCATCGTTATTGGACACCTCCGAGATCGTAGAACAATTGACACCAACAGAGCTCAACCCTGACTACATGGAACAAGCATCCACTGACCAGATAGTGGACACATAGGTCAAGGGCACTCACCAGCAGTGGATCCATCTTTATCGGGTTGTCAAGGCAGGGAAACTCCTACACCAAGGCAAGTGGCTCACCTGGGACCAAATCCAACAGAAGTTTCCTCACCTGATGAGGGAACTCAACGCAATGTAGACCATTGCTTCCTAAGGGGAGAGGATTGATCCAGGTGGATATTGGTGTCCATCCACCTATTCCAACTGGCTCCTCGTGCCCGTTTTTTATTCAACACGTTCTTTTGTACTGCTTTGTAATTGTGGGTTCTAAACTTTTGTGGTTGTTTGATGCCCCACACATCCTCCAGGTGGATATGGGTGGCCTCTCACCTAATCCAACTAGTTTATTTTGTATGTTTTCATGTCAGCACATCTTGTTGTACTTCCAGGGTCATTTTGGGGCCCTAATTGTTGTTTTTTTGGCTCACCACAATCAAAATATAGATGGAATTAGAGTTTGATGGCAGAATGTGTAATTCTCTGAAAGACCTTTCCAATAGGCTATCACACACCCAAAACAAAGGTTGTATGCAAAAGTTACGACTCTGGGAAGTTGAGGTACCAAATTACACCAACTTACCCATAGTGCCCACATGACTTTTGGCATTTCACCTTCTAGGGTTAGTTTTTTGGATGTCTAGGGTTTTGGCATTCATGAGTAATATCAAAAAGGTCTTTGGAGCCTCATTTTAATCCATTCTACTCAGAATGATGCGTGTAGCAGCCACATCTCTTCTTAGAGATAGCTACCACCATTCGAGAAAGTGTTTCAGTTTTGCAGTTTAGCAGTTTTAGCCTATTTTATTATTTAATAGAAGATATTGTTTGTTGGATATTTGTGTTATTTTTCATATCTTGGTGTCTATTGTATTCATTCTGTTAATCAGTTCGTTCCGCTCCTAAATCCAAATCACAACCTAATCCAACTAACCCCTCACAAAATGGTAATTAGATATCATAAATAGGTTTATGATGAAATTAAAATTAGGGTAAATTTTCACAATTCATATGATAGGCACTTATCTAATCCTAACCGCTTTGGGCCACAAACCTAATCATACATTATGAGCACATACTCCCAAAACAAGTATTAATTACCTTTTTCTTCCTCACAAAGTCCTAAAGGTGTAATGTCCCCAAGGCCGAGCCCAGTTGTAAATCTTGTTTACGAAATGAGTTGTAAAAATGTCTTATAGGCTAGTGAGCCAAGTTTGTATAAGCCGGTGGGCTTATGTGATTGTTAGGCCAGAGAGCCTAAGGGTTGGAGGCCAAGGGCCTGATTTTGTACCTGTATGTATGCAACACATTAATAAAATATAAACACCACCGTGTGCAGACCGACCACGATGAATGAGTGATGGGGGACTGAGCTTCCACAGAGTAGGCAAGGAATTAGGGGTTGGAAGGTGGGAAAAGGGGCTAAGTGTTGATCCTAGGGGCTTAAGTCCTTGGGAATAATATTTTAATATTATTCCAAAGGACATGTGAATTATATGTTTTTATCCTAAGTTTCTGGCAAGGGGAAAACATGTGCAAAGTGGATGCATGTTGATGGAACGCATGCAGTTTCATGGGTGACAAGTGTCAACCCAAGTGCATGCAAATAAAACGACTGAGATGAGCTGTGATGGGGGTTTCTTTTCCATTCCACCATCGACCGTCTGAAGGGGGAGCCCGTTTGACCTCTGTAAGAGACCCTCGTCCAATTCTGAAGCCGTGGGAAAATCCTGTGTTGATTTCAGGGAAAGCCTGTGTTTGTTTCTGAAAAGATAGTACACCCCTTGTTCTGAACCATGGAGTCTGTGTTCATCCCCTGCGTGCAATGCTTGTCATGCGTCCCTGAGAACTATAGCGTGAGTATACCCTGTGATTGTTGAGCCTGTTTGGGAAGCTCGTGTCTATTATCCCAATTGGTTTTTGTGGCCATGCAGCACTGGACTGCACGTGGCTTACTGACTAGTGTGAATTCCTGCAGAGCCTGTGTGTAACCTCTCTCTAGGAGAGGGAGGTGATTGTTGTTGGAAGAGGCAGGTTGTTAGGCCTGTGAGAAACTCTTTCCAGGTGAAAGAGTTTGCTGGGAAGTGATTTCTTCTAGAGAGTGTCCAGCACCAGCTTCGGGCTCTGAGACTTCATGATCCGACCTGTTGCCGAGACCCGGAGAGGGAGGTGTAGCACCGATGGATTGTGGTTGTGAAGGTGTATACTCTCGGGCAGAACAAGCACGTGGGGAATGAGAGTCTGGGAGTAGTGGGTGTAAGATGGCATCCTGGGAAGAATCCTTCCAGTTGTTCTGTGTTGTTTTCCCTATAACCTTAACCTAGCCTAGTATTCCTTGCCTTGGGGTGGAGCTTAGTCCCATCTCGGGGGTGACCCACTGCTAAGCTGACTAGTAGTGTGGTCTAAGGCTAGGAGGTTCGTGAAAGGCCTGCATGTGGTTGGTGGAATCGCCAAGGTTTTCAAAGATAAGTATCAGATGATGTTTTATTCATAATTCTGCATCTCTGTATAATTATAACTATCATGTATTCTGCTGTGCATATCAATTTAATGTTAATGCTATTGATTGTATATTATAGCAGTAAATAATATGTTTACTCTGAGCTTAAATGTATTTCTTTTCTTAAATGCATGTGGATTATATAATGCCTGTATGAGCTATGTAAAAAGAAGCGTTACAATTTGGTATCAGAGTGATTAAGCCTTGGCACCGAAAAGTGGTGTTATAGTTTGGTATCAGAGCCAAGGTTTTGACACTGATCCTAGATGGCCAGTTGAGTGGTCTTTGGACCGAGGTTGTGAGGAGAAATTGTGTTTGGAGGACCAATTCTGGACCCTGGAATGATCCGGAGTGTCAAGGAGTTACTTGATCGTGCCTACAAGCTCAGGAGGTATAGCAATGTTGTGAAACTGCAGCCGGTGTGGTCTATCACCACAGGGAGAAAGGACTCCACACCAGAAGTGTTGGATCCTTAGGATCTATTTGGGAGGGAAGGAGAACCCTCGTGACCATCGGATCTGGAAAGTGTGCACAGGATTTAAAAACCCTTTGGAGTTGCACAAGAGTGTGGGAATCGCGATACGTGAACTCCCGAAAACATGAGAAGATCTACGTTGTAGATCTGGGAGGAAGGCTCGACCATTAGATCTGGCGGAGTTGCGCTCGAGTTAGTCGTGAAAACCTTTCAGATTTCGCAAAGTCAGGAGATGGGAAGTGAGGGAAAGGAACACCTCTGAAACCCAAAACTCGAAATCCCGAAACGATCTACACCGTAGATCGTAGAAAGGGAGTTGACCGTCGAATCAAGTTGACAAGTAAATCGTAATTTCAGGATTTCGGCAAACGAAAGTTCGAGATATGGGATACATAGAATCCCGATGCCCGAAACCCCAAAACGTCGAAAAGATCTACATCGTAGATCTGAGAGGGGACCTAACCGTTGGATTTTTTCTTGGAATGGATGTGGGAGCATTATTGTGTACCACGTGCCAGAGAATTGAAAAGATAGGCGAGAGCAGTGGGACCCAAAGATGTCACTGGTGGAGACATGGATCCTACGGAACGTACCACGCGCCACTGTGGTTAAGGGCTACAACTGTGCTATGGGCCCAGAGAATAAAGTAAATTGGAATTTCGGATTTCGGGGATTGTAGTGACAAGGAGTTGGATGTCATTGCATAGTGAACTCCTGGGTACCAAAAACCCGAAGTCCCGAAGCCATCGGAGACTGAAGAACCGTAACAGGTTTTAAGGGCGATAGTTGTGCTGTGTTGTGGGCTTGGAGAGCAAGGAAACTGAAATTTCGGATTTCAGGGATTGTAGTGACAAGAAGTTAGGAGTCACTGCATAGTGAACTCCCAGGTACCGAAAACCCGAAGTCCCGAAAATTGCAGAGCCGACAGAGCTCAGAAAACCTTGTGAAGTCAAATGTTTCTCACTCACGTTGGTTTATGATTATTGTGATTTTATTAAAGGTTTAAGGCCTGACAAACTTCGGATTGATTTCACATTGTGTGTGCAGAGTTCAACAAGTGTCAGGACACCAGTTAATCGACGTTGAGTATAGAAATGGAAGAGGTGTGGATTACCTCCATTTCAGAGGATGAAAGAGAAGGAAGAGATGTCAACTTGGGAGTCGAAGGATTGAACTCTAATGGGCATGGAAGAGAATTAGACAAGGAAGGGCACTTAATGAAAATCATTGAAGGATTTCAAAGAGATGCCCAAGCACACCGAGCTGATAACCGAAAGCTCATGAAAGTCAGGGATCAGCAAGGTGAATTCAACTTAAAAATGTTGAAGAGACTGGAAAAAATAGAAAGGAAATTGGAGAAGGGAAGGGACTCAAGCAAGACAGAGAGTCGCAGAACCCTTGAGAGAAAAAGGAGATCAAGAAGTGTCAGGACCCTTGAGAGGAGAAGAAGATCGAGGAGTAGTAGCAGACATCATTGTCGCTCCCAGAAGCATTCCATTAGGGAGGCACGCAGTAGTTCAAGCCCGTATCCTACCAGAAAACACCGAAAATCTAGAATGGATGAATTGAAAGGGGATATGAACAAGATCAAGCCTCCAACGTTCGATGGTGAACATAAGAAGGAGGAAGATGCTGAAACATGGTTTCTAGGCATGAGGAAATATTTCCAACTGCAAAATTATTCCGCACATGCAGAAGGAAGAATTGCGATGTATTAGCTAAAAGGAAAAGCATCCATGTGGTGGGATCAGTTTGTGCAAGTGCAGCACATCAGAGAGAAAGATATCACTTGGAAGGATTTTAAGAGGTATTTCGAGAAGAAATACTTGACCAAAAGATATTATGACAGAAAGATGAAGGAGTTCTTCGAACTCAATCTAGGCAGCATGACCATTGATGAGTATGAACGAAGTTTTCTGGAACTACTGAAGTATGTTCCATTCATCAAAGAAGAGGCTATCAAAATTCATAGGTATCTGAGTGGACTGCCACCTTCTATTGGTGACAAGATTCAATATGATGATCCTAAGACTATGGAAGAAATAATAAGAAGGGTGAAATGCTTGTATGAACAACAAAGAGAAAGGCCTATCCTTCGGAAGGCTTGGGATGACCAGAAGAGGTTTAAGAAGGAACAGAGGCAGAAGGGAAACAAGCCTTCCTTTTTCAGGAATAGTCCTTGGGGATAGTCATATTTTAGAGAGCCCAGGAAAGTTGAAGGGAGTGAGCAGATTCCAAGACCGCCACCTATGGAGTGTTGGGGCTATAAAGGAAACCACAAGTACAGAGATTGTCCCCATAAAAATCGTAAAGCAAGAACTGTTCATACTGTTCAACAAGCTGAAATAGTGGAGGACATGGGCAGCAGGATGCCAAGGATCTACGCAGCCCTGGATAACAAGCAAGCAAAATTTCAATCACACATGATTGAAGTGGAAGGTATGATTAACAACCGACCACTCATTATTTTAATTGATTCATGGGCTAGCCATAGTTATGTAGATCCTAGGGTGGTGGAAAGTTTGCATTTAACAAGAAGCAAACATGAAAAGTATTGGCTAGTGCAGTTAGCCACAGGAACCGAAAGGAAGGTCACTGAATTGGTCAAGTTTTATTCAGTGGACACGAAAGGATTGAGCACTAAGGCTGAATTGAATATTCTGCCTTTAGGCTCTTACGACTTCTTAATTGGGATGGACCGGTTGGACCAGCACCATGCCCTTTTGGACTGTCATAACAAGAGGTTTACATGCATGGATGAAGAGGGAAATTAGGTAACAGTTCAAGGAATTCCCAGAGCCATGGCTATTAGGTAAATCTCAGCCATGTAGCTAAAGAAGTGTTACAGGAAAGGCTATCAATTATTTGTAGCCCATGTGGGAGAAGCATCCAGAGATGCAGTCTCGAAGCTGGAAGACCATGAGGTACTCAAAGAGTTCAAGGGCATATTTCAGAAGGTACCTAGACTACCTCCAAAGAGGGACATCGATTTTTCTATAAATTTGATGCCTAGAGTAGCTCCAGTTTCAAAAGCTCCTTATAGAATGAGTACGCCAGAGCTGAAAGAGTTGCAATTGCAGCTTGAAGAGCTTCTGAAGAAGGGGTACATTCACCCCAACATGTCACCTTGGGGTGCCCCGGTCCTATTCGTGAAAAAGAAGGATGGGACGTTGAGGCTGTGCATTGATTTCCAGCAGTTGAATAAGGTAACTTTCAAGAACAAGTATCCTCTGCCGAGGATCGATGATCTTTTCAATCAGTTGAAGGGTGCAAAAATATTTTCAAAGATAGATCTCAGATTTGGATATCACCAAGTGATAATAAATGATGAGGACATCAGCAAGACCGCCTTTAGAACAAGGTATGGTCATTATGAGTTCACGGTGGTGCCGTTTGGATTGTCAAACGCACCTGTTGTTTTCATGTGCTTAATGAATGGTGTATTCGGGGACTATTTAGACAAGTTTGTCATAGTCTTCCTGGACGACATCTTGATGTATTCCAAGTCAGAGGAAGAGCATGAGCAACACCTAAGAATGGTGCTACAAGTGTTGAGAGAACACCAGCTGTATGCCAAGATGAGAAAATGCTCATTTTATCAAAGGCAGATCCATTACTTGGGACATATTATTTCAGAAGAGGGGATCGTTGTGGATCCTAAAAAGGTAGAGGCCATCCGAGAATGGTCAGCGCCAAGGAATGTGGCTGAAGTTAGATCTTTTATTGGTCTGGTAGGCTACTACAGAAGGTTTATATCCGGATTCTCAAAGATAGCTCACCCTATCACTTCCTTGCAAAGGAAGGAGAAGAAGTTTTAGTGGACTGAAGAGTGTGAGAGAAGTTTCTAGTGATTGAAGCAACTGTTAACCGACGCTCCAATCCTGAAGATTGCATATCCAAATATAGATTTCAAGGTGTGCAAAAAGGTGTGTAAGGAGGGACTGGGAGGAGTTCTCGGCCAAGAGGGATTTGTAATCTGTTATGAATCCTGAAAGATGAAAGAGCATGAAAGGAATTATGCCACTCATGATTTAGAGCTGGCAGCAATCATCCATGCATTGAGGAAATGGAGACATTACCTCATGGGAAGGAGATTCGAATTGAGAACAGACCACAACGGTCTGAAGTATTTATTTGATCATCTGACTTTAAATGCCAGGCAAACTAGATGGCTGGAGTTTCTGTGTGAATATTACTTTGATATCAAGCATATCAAAGGGAAAGAAAATAAGGTGGTTGATGCACTCAGTAGAAAAGTGCACGAATT
>JASDQU010353195.1:0-12099 GCA_032191745.1 Picea mariana
TTTCCCTCATAAAAGAGGGTTACCTGCTAGGGAAAAAAACCCTAACATAATCTCTATCGTTAGATCTGCGACCTTATAATGAACGGTCCAAATTTACAATGAAATTACAATATACATTTACAAGGCAATTTTTCCTTCAGGGGATTCACCCTCGAACCCCCGCTTGCCCCCAGACGCCCCAACCAGGAGAATATCCCCCCCGAACCCCGTAGAGGGGGTACCCCCCCTCTGCACTCCCCCGCATGGAAGAGTGTACATACTTATGGGGTGTAAATACTTCATGGGGTATAAACACGGTTGAAATTAAAAGACCTCTAAATCAGGAAGATAATCAGGCTCCACAACCAACACCATTTGGACCCATCAACACGTTAATGAGGTATTTGTTGGTAATATTTTCAAGGGTTGAAACCCTGAACCAACACATATTTGGGAATTTGAAAAACTTTACCAAGCCATAGTCTCTAATAGTATCCATGGTTTCTAGATTCTTTACAATAAGATCATATATGTCCTCGTGCTCCCTTTCACTCCAAACAATAGCCATATGCAGGGTCATGTCAATTTTTTCGACTTAAAAGTGTAACATCCCACTCTTGCATGCATTGAACGGACTTATTCTTTGAAGACACTTGCATGCAAGTGATCCAGGTCATTATACTATTGGTTGTTTTGATTATGATTATGAGACATTGTGTATTTGATGATATGCTATTTTTGTCGTGTTTACATCGACAAGTTCTATTGTCTGGATTCTCCTGAGTGTGCGGGACTCTGGACATTGAGGATGATGAGGCATCGACGAAACTCCTGGGAATCTTGATTGAGTCAGGGAGTGGATTGTTAGGGTTTGAATGTTGTTGATGTGACGTACGTACATATGATTAGATATTATGATGTTGATTGTTATTGTTGACATGATTCGTTGATGGACGCAGGCTGACGATAGCTTGTCGAACAGACTCACATTTGGATTAAAGGGGTCACGCATGAAAACCAGAGACATTGAGGGAGAGGTGTGGCAGCATCCCTGCCACAGCCTACTAGCACTCTCTTCATCGCTTGAACTGTAGGTTAACGATTACCTAGTTCGAGAGACCCACGATGTCGTGAGGGCAGACTGTGACAATCGCTCACGATGATTCTAAGGGGTGTGCAATAAGGCAGGGTCCTTATTCCTTAGAGGCCCTTAGTCTCCCACAAGATTACCTGATGGAGTATTGACTCTAGGGGTTTGACGTCTACCAAATTCAATCAAGAGGTGAGTGGCACCCTTGGAGCACGTAGTGCATCTTTAAGGTCACGTCACGTGAATAAAACGGAAAGAGGTGAGTGGCACCCTTAGAGCACGTAGTGCATCCTGAAGGGCATGTGATTTTAACTATGGTAAGTTAATAAACCTAATGCCTAGAAAACTATGCCTCATTAGGATCTGGTCGGCCTTAAAATGAATGATGTGATAAGTAAAGTTTAATAACAAATTTTTCCCTTAAGAATTGTCGCCAATCCTAGTGAATTGAAAGCCTAGGTCTGAGTAGAACCTTTGAACAAAAAAAAAACTAATTAGACATGTAACAAGAATGGGGTAAAGAAAATTTAAGCATTAATAATTAAAGTGGAAATTTTAATAAAGGTTTAATTAATAAAAGAGGTAATTGGTTGTTTTTGTCTAAACCTGCTAATTCTTAACTTAGTTAGAAAAAGGGGAAACTTAAAGTAAAAGGGAAACTTAAATAAAACGGGGAAACCTAAATAAAAATGGGAATGTCTAACTTAGAAAGGAATATAGCCTTTGGAACTTTCTATTTATGAACTCAACTAGGATTTAAGTAAGGAGTAAGTCATTTAAGAATTGTAAGGGAATAATGGGACACCGAGGAGCGTTTTTAGGAACGCATTTCGGTGGGTGAGGGAAATAGTCAAATTTAATTAATTAATAAATTAATTTTCTGGTGCGACTAAGGGATCGGGTGACATGTGTACGAGGGAGGTTTATCCTAATTAAATTTAATAAAAAGAGTCTAATGAGGGTTTGGGAAACTAATCACTAAAGAAACTCTATAAAAAGGATGGCAGAGGAGGAGTAGGGGGACATCTGGTTTGTGTAAGGTTACGCTACCGGGATTTTATCTTGACTAAATTTCTCTTGTGGGAGTTTGGATATGCCCAGCTTGGGTAACAATTGGTAGCTCAACCTTGCGAGGTGAGCTAGGAGCTAACATCCTCTGGTATTGTGTGTGTGGCCCCTTTGCGGCTCGGGGGGCTCAGGGGGGAGAAGAGTACCCTTATCATTGGTTGGGAGGTATCAATGAGGTCTCAGCAGTTGGCAAGTGGGAGCTAGATGGAGAACAAGTGCGGGATAGCGACTTTGGTTTCTTCGCCTTCGGATACGGTACGCCAGTGTCAAAATTTTATTGGTAATTTAGTTAAAAATTTTGTGTACCTTGGTAAATTAGTTAATTTTTTTGTGCATGATCTTATGTCCTACTCTTGTGCTTAAATGGTTGAGGGGACACACTGCATTTTCCATTCAGTCCACATTAATTTTTATATTTCACTTGTTAAGTGTCACATGTTGTCGTAACGACAAGGGTCGTTACATATGGTATCAGAGCCGGTTCGACCTGCGACTTGGGATCACTACGGCTTCCATTGATTGGATACTCGATTATAAATGTCACTAATTAAAATTTATTTGTATTCGTGCAAGTAATCATGGTTAGAGGACATCGCAGAGGTAGACGATGGGGTGCTAGAGGAGGAGCTGCGATGCCCCTAGTAGCAGCCATGCCCGAGGGGTCAAACCCCCAGGGAGACAAACAAGTTGTCAAGCAAGAACAGATAGTTGTGGGTGATGTGGTTGGGTTGATGAGGTCCTTTCAGAGGATGTTTGAGGCACTGATCATCCATTTGGATAGATATGATGCCAGGGCACCGGTACCTCCTGAGGGTCCACCGCGCGCTCCGATCAGTACTGGTAACATTCACCACGAACTCGAGAAGGTCAAGTTTCTCGAGTTCTTTGGTGCCCCGGAAGGTGTAGCCATAGAGGCATGGTTGGAGAGTATGGTGATGTTCTTTTCACTTCACGACTATACCTCCAACATGAAGGTCTGCATGGTAGTCTTTTAGTTGAAGGGGAGCGATCTTCTATGGTGGAAGATGTTCCTGCCACAATTGAACATGGCAGTGGAAAATGTGTCATGGGAATTGTTCGAGGAACGGTTCCGAGAGAGGAATATGTCTGAGGAATTCTTGAGCGTCAGTTCAACGAGTTCAACGCCTTGCAATAGGGCGACCATACAGTGCCCGAGTATGAGGCTCGTTTCATGGAGCTGCTTCGGTGTGCTCTGCACCTGAATACCGAGAAACTTAAGGTCAACAAGTTTGTGTTCAGCCTTAATGTCAAAATTCATGTAAAGGTGAGGATTATGGTGCCTCAAACCTTGCATTATGTTGTCCATAAGGCCCTCATAGCATAGGAGGAGCTTATCAGCGGAGGTTTGAGTAGGAATCCAGCGAGACCAACGAGACAGGCGTGATCTGGTGCGCAGCAACTTCAGACACCAGTTAGAAATTCACTAGGATTCGAGGCACTTAGAGAGGATCCACATACACTACACCATGATGATCGGTGCCTCAGCAGTGGACTCCTTACAGAGGACCACAACACCATCACCATCATTGACCGCAGCAGCAACAGTTTAGGCATGTTCAGTAGAACAAACCAGGGTTCCAGGCCGGTGGGCCGTCAGCTTCTACTTCAAGTACAAGGAGTACTAGACCAAAGAAAGGGTGTTGGATATGTGGAGAGCCACATTACCAACGTGACTGCCCAGTGGAGAGGACCAAATCATCTGGATCAGTCGAACCCACTACTGTGGGATATTTGGGCAAGGTCCATCGGATTCATGCAGCGGTGAATAACCACCAGGCAGATCACCAGTCCACTATGCTTGAGACATCAAGTACCATTGTTGACCAGACCCTTAGTATTTTTTTAGATCCAAGTTCTACAAAGAGTTTCATTTCTGGTGAAGCACTAAAAATAATTAAGGTAAAGGTAGTCAAACAAGACAAGCTTGGCCTTGTAGAAATGGCTTTGGGAGCCAAACAGAAGGTTGGAGAGAAGGTTATGGGCTATAGCCTTAACCTGGGAGATTTTTTCACAAGGGCCAACCTGTACGTCACAATATTAGGGTCTTATGATGTCGTGATCAGTATGGATTGGTTGGAGTCGCATGAGGTGATACTCAACTGTAGGACGAAACGGTTGAGCTTGGTCAATGATGAGGGACAGAGACGTGTGATTATAGGTTGGAGCCAGGGAGTTTCCCTGAGGTTCATCTCTTCCTTGCAACTACGGAAGAGAATGCACAAGGGATGTAACCTATATGTGATCCTTGCGTTAAACGAGAAGGGAATAGCAGACGATCTAGAAAACCTTCCGGTGGTACGAGAGTTTGCAGATGTCTTCCCCGAGGAGTTACCTAGGATGTCGCCTAAGAGGGAATTTGAATTTACCATAGACCTAAAACCGAGATATGAACCGATAGCAAGAACGCCTTATCGGATGTCGACCCTGGAGTTATAGGAGTTAAACATGCAACTGAAGAAGTTATTGGACCTAGGACTTATACGTCCAAGTGTGTCACTGTGGGGTGTGCCTTTTATTTTCATACGGAAGAAGGATGAGTCGTGGAGACTCTGCATCGACTACCATCAACTGAACAAGGAAACGATCAAGAACTAGTATCTGTTGCCAAGGATTGATGATATGTTTGATCATATGAAGGGTGTGATAGTGTTTTCGAAGATCGAATTGAGATCGCGGTATCACCAGTTACGGATCAAGGAGGATGGCATCCGTAAGACTGCCTTTAAGACAAGGTTTGGACATTGCGAGTTTATTGTTTTATCGTTTGGACTGACAAACACCCCTAGGGTGTTTATGAGCTTAATGAATGGGGTGTTTCACGAATACTTGGACAAGTTCGTCCAAGTATTCATTGACGATATTTTGATATATTCTCGGACGATGGAGGAGCATGACGATCACTTGCGCTTGGTACTACAGTTTCTATGAGGGAACAAAATGTTTGGGAAATTGTCTAAATGCTTGTTTTATCAATCGAAGATTCACTACTTAGGTCATGTCATCTCCGGTGAAGGTATCGTTGTGGATCCAACAAAGGTCAAGAATATTATGGAATGACATGCACCATCGAATGTCCCAGAAGTGTGTAGCTTCATGGATTTGGCAGGATACTATCGATGGTTCGTCGAGGTTTTTTCAAAGATAGCAAATCTGATTACAGAATTGTAGAATAAGAACAACAAGTTTGTTTGGAATGATAAATGTGTGGAATCATTTCGGAGGCTCAAGGAGTAGTTGACGACAGCACCAATACTAAAGTTCCCTGACATGGATGAGGATTTCTTGGTATGCACTGACACATCCAAGGAAGGCTTAGGCGGAGTCTTGATGCAAGACGGTCAAGTGATCGCTTACATCTCAAAAAAGTTGAGAAGGCATGAGGAGAAATATGCGATGCACAATTTGGAGTTGTCAGCCATTGTGTATGCCTTGAGAGTATGAAGACACTACCTCATTGGATGAAAATTCAAACTAAAAACGGACCATTGTGGTTTACAACATGTCTTTACACAAAGCGACTTTAACACACGACAACGGCGTTGGTCGAAATTTCTTAGCAAGTACGATTTCGAGATTACTTACATAAAAGGAACGGTGAATAGAGTGGTTGATGCGTTGAGTCGGAGACCGCGCATATTTTTGGTGATTCTTCTTCAGACAAATGTATGTGAAAATATTCTAACTTTACAGCTCGATGATGACTGGTACAAAGAGGTCAAGGATTTCATCGGACAAAACACAATGATGGTACCAAAATTTGAGGGATTTACGGTGGATAACGATGGATTATTGAGATTTAAAGGTCGAAATTACATACCGCCCAACAATGAGTTGAGGAGTTTGATCCTAAACGAGGCTCATAGAGCAATGTCCATGTCTCATCCTGGAGTCACGAAGACGAGGGCATACCTTAAACCCTTATTCTTCTGGAAAGGAATGAAGGCAAACATAGTCAACTACGTGGCAAGATGTCTAGAATGTCAGCAGCTGAAGGCTGAACATAGACATCTAACAGGATTACTACATCCATACGCTATTCTGGAATCAAAATGGGAGGTCATTTCGATGGATTTCATTGTTATATTTCCACTGACGACAAGGAGACACGACCCGATTTTTGTAGTATTCAACACTCTAACGAAGAGTGCACATTTTATCCCTATGCATACGATGTATCAGGCACCTGACATAGCTAGATTTTTCATCAGTGAGATTGTGAGGCTGCATGGCGTGCCTAAGAGGATTATATCTGATAGAGGATCGGTGTTTATAGAATGATTTTTGACTAGTTTCCAAGAGGCCTTAGGAACCCAACTTAACTTTAGTACCGCATATCACTTGGATACAGACGGGTAGACCGAAAGAACAAACCAAATCTTGGAGGATATGTTTTGTATGTACGTGATGGACCAACAAAAGCGTTGGAAAGAATTCTTTCCACTGGTAGAATTTGCATATAACAACAGTTATCAAAGCACCATTAAAATGGCGCCTTTCGAGTTTCTTTATAGGAAATTGTGTTAGACGCCTTTGAGTTGGGATCGGCTTGAGGATACGGTCCTAGTGGGACCTGAAGCGATCCAAGAAATGGAATACCAAATGAAAACCATAATATAAAGGATAAAGGAAGTGCAGGATTGGTAGAAGAGTTATGTCGATGCACGTTGTGTCGATCGTATTTATGAAGTAGGCGATCAAGTCTTCTTGCAGGTGAAACCGCATAATCATTTGATCAAGTTTGGAAAGGGTGCTAAACTCTCTCCTAGTTTCATAGGATCCTTTGAGATTGTGGAAAGGAAGGGGCCCATGGCCTATCGAATAGCCTTGCCTGATTCTTTGAGGTGTATGCACAATGTTTTTCACGTATCTGTTTTGAGACATTATGTTAGTGATCCTACACATGTTATTGACATGAGTTCCTTATACGTATCGGATGAGGGTGCGCTCATAGCAGAGCCAATCCACTTCCTCGACCATCGCTTTTGAAAGCTACGGCGTCAAACATTAGATCAGGTCAAGGTCTGGTGGGACAACTATAGTCCACACTCGGCGACCTGGGAGGATGCATATGATATGCGTCAGTAGTTCCCATTTTTGTTTGATAGCTAGACATATGATATTGTGATACACTTTATTTCAGCACTTACATACTGTGAAACTTTGGTACGAATTTTAAAACAAGAGGGGGTGTATGTAACATCCTACTCTTGCGCACACTGAGGGAACTTATTCTTTGAGGACACTTGCGTGCAAGTGATCCGGGTCATTATACTATTGGTTATTTTGATTATGATTATGAGACATTGTGGATTTGATGATATGTTATTTTTGTCGTGTTTACATTGATAGGTTTTATTGACTGGGTTCTCCTGAGTGTGTTGGACTCTCGACGTTGAGGATGTTGAGGCATTGAGGAAACTCCTGGGACTCTGGATTGAGTCAGGGAGTGAATTGTTAGGGTTTGAATGTTTTTGATGTGACGTATGCACATATGATTAGATATTATGATGTTGATTGTTATTTTTGACATGATTCGTTGATGGATGCAAGGTGACGATAGCTTGCCGACCAGACTCACATTTGGAGTAAAGGGGTCACGCACAACAACTAGAGACATTGAGGGAGAGGTGTGGCAGTAGCCTTGCCACAGCCTACTAGCACTCTCATCGCGACTCAAACTATAGGTTAACTATTACCTAGTTCGATAGACCCGTGATGTCGTGAGGGAAGACTGTGACAGTTGCTCACGATGATTCTAAGGGGCGTGCAATAAGGAAAGGTCCTTATTCCTTAGAGGCCCTTAGTATACCACAAGATCACCAAATGGAGTATTGACTCCAGGGGTTTGATGTCTACCAAATTCAGTCAAGAGGCAAGTGGCACCCTTGGAGCACGTAGTGGATCTTGAAGGGCTAGTCGCGCGAATAAAATGGAAAGAGGTGAGTGGCACCCTTGGAGGACGTAGTGCGTTATGAAGAGCATGTTGCAATTTTAACTATGGTAAGTTAATAAACCTAATGCCTAGAAAACTATGCCTCCTTAGGACCTGGTCGGCCTTAAAATGAATGATGTGATAAGTAAATTTTAATAACAAATTTTTCCCTTAAGAACTATCGCCAAGCCTAGTGAATTGAAAACCTAGGTCTGAGTAGAACCTTTGAACAAAAAAAAAATTAATAGACATGTAACAAGAAGGGGGTAAAGAAAATTCAAGAATTAATAATTAAAGTGGAAATTTTACTAAAGGATTAATTAATAAAAGAGGTAATTTGTTGTTTTTTTCTAAACCTGCTAATTCTGAACTTAGTTAGAAAAAGGGGAAACTTAAAGAAAAAGGGAAACTTAAAGAAAAGGGGGAAACCTAAAGAAAAAGGGGAATGTCTAACTTAGAAAGGAATATAGCCTTTGGAAATTTCTATTTATGAACTCAACTAGGATTTAAGGCGTAAATCATTTAAGAATTGTAATGGAATAATGGGACACCAAGGAGTGTTTTTAGGAACGTTTTTAGGTGGGTGAGGGAAATAGGCAAATTTAATTAATTAATAAATTGATTTTCTGGTGCGACTAAGGGATCAGATGACATGTGTACGGGGGAGGTTTATCCTAATTAAATTTAATAAAAAGAGTCTAATGAGGGATTGGGAAACTAATCACTCAAGAAACTCTATAAAAAAGATGGCAGAGGAGGATTAGGGGGACGTCTAGTTTGTGTAAGGTTACACTGCCAGAATTTTATCTTGACTGAATTTCTCTTGTGGGAGTTGGGATATACCCATCTTGCGTAATGAGTGGTAGTTCGACCTTGTGAGGCAAGTTGGGAGATAGCATCCTCCGGTATTGTGTGTGTGGCCCCTTTGCAGCTCGGGGGGCTCAGGGCGGAAGAAGAGTACCCCTAGCATTGGCTGGGAGGTATCGGTGAGGTCTTAGTGGTTGGAAAGCGGGATATGGATAGAGCGCAAGCGTGGGACAACGACTTTGGTTTCTTTGCCTTCGGATACGGTATGCTAGTGTCAAAATTTTATTGGTAATTTAGTTAAAAAATTTGTGTACCTTGATAGATTAGTTAATTTTTTTGTGCATGATATTATGTCCTACTCTTGTGCTTAAATGGTTGAAGGGACACACTGCATTTTGCATTCAGTCCACATTAATTTTTATATTGCACATTTATTAGTCTTATAAAAAGAAATGTGTCATGTTTTCTTCATTAAATCTAACTTAATCCAAAGGAATGGGATTTGTGTTGCCATTTTATATTATAACTCTGCATGCATGTAGCGTGACACCCAACACGTTGTTCTTGGTTTCTAACTTTCTACTATAATTCCAACTGTCTATTAACATCCATGAGAGAGACAGTTTGACAGAGTAAATCAATTTCCAAGTTTAATAAAATTGATTTCTGCGAGGAAGTTTGGTACACAAGCTTAAACTTGTTGGGACTTTACCATTTCATGGTAGGGAAGAGTACTTTAAGTTATATAAGCTTTCATCCCTGACGACTCGGGCCAAGAACTATATGAAACAAATCCATGATAGTTTTAGGCCAATAATTTGCAATCAATTCAAGGAACCAGGCATCTATCAAAGACTAGACTTTGAGAAGTTTTTTTTATTTATGTTAAATAGATTCACAGTATACAGAATCAAACCCTTTTCTCATGCACTTGGAGTAGTCTTTATTGTTCATGTTGTGTAACTACATATACAGTGATGGCCCAATAATGCAAGATGATCACAGTAAGTTCAATCATTACACTAACACTAACCTTAATCTAAATCTCGCCACCATATCCAAGGAGGCTTTGGGCTTTCCCATGCTCACAATACAAAACTGAAATTTGGGCAGTTGATGCCTACCTAGAGAGGGAAACCTACCAGTTGGGAGAGTGATACATCAACCTATCTTGCTTTCCTTTTTCTGCAATTAGTAGCAATCAATTTTTAAAGAAGAACTATGGCCACATGAACCAAGTGTCTTAATTAAGATGAACTCGTATGTGTTTTACTTTTACAGTCATCTGTGACATATGCGTAGATTTATACAGAATTATGGCCATGTTGCACAGGCAGCTTAACCACAACAAAATAATTTTTGTTTTCCTCTGAAATGCATCTCCAGAATTTGTGCATGATTCTGTAGAGACTAAAGTGAATCAAGGGATTTGGCATTGCTAGATGCATGAGAATAATTTAAATCACCACATCCTTTGCAGCACCTATTACGCATTACAGTAAATCAGGACATTATAAAGTACCTTGGATTATAATTTAAGATCCTTGCAAATATTGCAACTTTAGGACCATTCTTATTTTTATATGCTTGAATAATATAGATAATAAAGTAAAATAGTTTTCATGACATTACTCACAGCCATGTACATTAATTTCTTCTAAACTAGTTGAATTTCAACTTACTTGATTCTTATCTGTGTGTATTTGTCATTCTCTTGTCATAACTACATGCCTAATATGGTTAGGACGTGTTTCCTATATTATACATATGGGAGCAGAGATCGTTTCCTTGTTAGGAACACTCTTAATCTACCCTTTAAACATTTGTAATCAACCTTGCAAGATGCCTGAAGTTTATTCAAGCAACATAGATCTGATTAATTCTAATTGATTTTCCTTTAATTCTATTCTTCACTCTTAGATTGGTTTATTGGAATGTGAGTGTCGGTTTTCCTCCTCTTTTTAACTGTTAAACTAATTTATTGGAATACGAGTATCGATTTACTAGAATACGAGTATCGATTTTCCTCCTCTCCTTTACATTTTACATGTTGTGGATGTTAGTAAATTTTATATGCTTCTATAGTGGTTGTGATATGGATCACCGTGTGGCGCAGCTTAATTACATTGATGTCTGGAATTTTATGTTTCTTGGTTCAACTATACATCTGGCACCCTTTATTTAATTTATTTTGTATGCATATCAGTGGGTTAACCAAGCACTCATTATTAATTTAATATATAAGAGAATTTAAATTAGAAGAATGTGAATCTACCCATGTTGATACGTTTTCCATTTCTGTTTAGTAAAATGGAATAAGACCGTGGTTGAAGCCTTTCATCCACGGTAGAATGTAGGAGTTTAGGTAAATTATTTATTGATTAATTGGCAATTGAGTCATAGTTGAATTTCAGTGTAACAACCATTATTGTTATCCTTGAGTCCCTCAAAATTGTCGTGATGGTTGATTGCGGAGTTGTTAGTCTTGTGGTGCAACAAATTTAAGTTGAGGATTGATTTCTTTATAATTAGATTGAATGGCTTGTGGACCATTGTTGATGCTTAGTTGTTTAAGATTTGGTTACCTGTACACATCGTAAAAACGATGCCGCGTGATTATTTTAGGATTATAATATACTTGTGCATGTTAATTTACATTGTCTGGTGTAGTTTAAAGTTGTCTACTCTTGAGAGCAGCAATTAGTAATGTGGATATATGATGGAGGTATAATGATTCCTTGTGGATGAGAACCTAATGTAAGAAATGATTGTTTAAAATAATTAAATCCTTGCGCATATGAAGGCCTAATGTAATGAACAATTGTTTTAGATAATCATTTTTGTGTATTGGTTTAATGCGACATATGATGAGTTATGTTATTGAATACCCATTCGCCCAGTTAATTATGATTTAGGATTAATGTAAGGTTGTTGATCATTTATTTCATGTGCCATGAAAGTTATGTTCCAGGAGTCGGTTGTTAGATTGTTGGTTGCGTCTGGGTGACCTTGATGTTGTTTTTTGTGTCGGTGGCTTGGACTTGCTTATGTTGGGCGAGATGTAGACACCTCCTTGTTCCTCAGAACAATCGCCAGCCTTGAGACCTTAAATGGTCAAAATCGATGGGAACCTGGGCTTGAGCACTGCTTATGTGTCCTGGAGGTCCTAATCTCGCAGGGTAGGACAGATGGGTAGTCATTT
>JASDQU010353196.1:0-12099 GCA_032191745.1 Picea mariana
TTGAGGAATAATCTAGATGATGAGAATGAGCTTGTTCAATTCTGGCACCCCATACTATGGAAGCACACGGCCCTGTTCCAACATGAGTTTCTTAAGAAGTTTAGAAACATTTTAATCAGAACAATAGTTGCAAGAATAACACAATTAGAAAAGGATTCCCTTAAGGGAAAAGGAGTTTATGTATTTGAGGAATATTCCACTTATATTATATTGTATGATTTGAGGGAAGACCTTTTCTTTTCCCTACTTTTGTATGTGATCGATACTTTTTTTCCATGGTTTGCAGGAAATACAAAACATGGGCCTACCTTTTTGATAAAAAGACAAAAAGACAATGTATTTCCATGCCTTTTAATGTAGCCAACGCAACAATAAGAATTTTTTCCTATTTAACAAAAGTTTTTGAAATGTTGAATGCATTTAACTTAAAGGAAGCAGAACCCCTCAATGGTTTAAAACCTAAAGGGTTATTTTCTGATCATTTAGTGTCAATGAGATATAACAATATTTTCATAAGGGTTGCAGAAGGAATTGATGACAATGACCCAAATACCCCCAGGAAGAAAGAAATACAAGCATGTAATGATGATTTGGCTACTAAAGTTGGTTCAAATACTCGATTTCAATGGAACAAAATGAATCAAAGAGGTAAAAGTGCAACTGATGTTCAATATTCTTCTGCCCCCCAACAACATAGGAGTTCCTCCTATGCCCAGAAGAAACAAGATTCAAATATAAGAAAAGGAGAGAAAAATGAGAGATGTGCTACGAGAGATGACGGAGATGACCCTACTCATGTTGATGTTGAGAGACACTTGTGGTTTCACAACCTAATATAAAGAGAAGCTAGATTTAAAAAGGCTCTCATAATTCTAGAGGGCTCTCATAATTCTAGAGGGCCAAGATATATTGTTGATATGGAAGTTGATAGCACTGATGTACCTGATTGGGAAGCATTATGAATTTCTGAAAGTCAGCAAATAGCAGAAGAGTTGGCCCGAGAGGGACCAACTATTTTTGAAGAGAAATATTTGACATTGCATAATGCCTAGTACAACAAGGAAGAAAGAAAATTGAAAATAAAGAAGTTCACATCAAAGACAAGAAGATAACTCGAAAGTGGAATTCATAAGTGGTTGTTTAAGTATTTGGACCTTCGATACTCCTCAAATTACACCTTACCACTGTAGATGTTCCTTCTCCCTCAATTTCATAGAAGGAGCTAGAAAATATCATATTAAATAAAAAAATAAGTGAACTAGAGGATGCCCTAAGTCCTAAACCTTTGTTCGCAGAACCATTGATCATTGTTGTTCCAAACCAAATGTCGCAGGATACACCAGGGACACCATCTCGAATAAAGAAGGATGCTAAATTGTTGAGTGGAATAAGAAGGTATGTCATAGGGAATATCAATAAGCGTCTCAATATTATTTTAGAGGCTTGGGAGGTGAGTACTAATTTGAGGAATTTATCACAATGGATCACTTATTTTGCTGAGTATTTGCAACAGTATTTACAGAATGATGAATTGTTTTATAAAAATGTTTTAAGTACCTTTATGGCGCAAGTGTCAAATTTAAGTGATTTCAACATAAAGCAATAGGATCTTCCTTCAGATCACAAATTAAAACAAGTGAGAGTAGGTTGGTTGGAAAGGATACAAATACTACAAGACGCAATTGCCAACTATACAAATATTGATGATAAAAGAAGTACCTCATTCTTTAAGTCACTTGAAATAGTTAAATATATTGAGGGCCCACAATTAGTAAGGAAATATGTGATTTAACCAAAGAGAAGTTAGAGATGGAGTTGAACATAATAAAAATTTCATGGGCTAGTGGGTATGACAACCTCACTAACTTTCCAGAGGAAGAAATCAAAATATGGTTAGTTACCTTTGTGGATGATAATGAAGACCACCTAGCATTGGTACAATAGTTACACTCCGATTTTAAAGCAATGGAAGATGAATTATTCTTACTCTGGGTTAAATAGGACATCTCGGTTCCGCAATGAAGGATTACATTGAAGATTGGCTTAAGAGCTTGTTAACAAAAATAACTAATCCTGAGTAACTTCCAAGAAGTTATACCAAAAAGGTTTGGCCAATAGTTACATATATGTAAAGACCCAAAAAAAAGATGGGAAGAGAGATCGATCCATCTAGAATTCCACTTCCATTTTTTGTGAGTGTATTCATTTTCGAATAATTTCCAATATTTACTCTGAATATTTGATCCTCCAGCTTTATTGGTTTATCGTTTACTCGTAAATTTGATCCTTGATTGCAATTCTTTTCTTATTCTAGGTTACCGATACTATTTTATTTTGTCCATGGGAACCCCATCTCAGTCCATTTGGATGAATGCATTTCTTTTATCATTTAAGTATCATGAATATTGTGTCATGCGATATGTAGAAATTTTATTCGAACTTGAACATCAATTTGTAATATTTTTTAGTATCGCTGAGAGCTATTCCAGGAATTCATTTCTTTTTTTATTTCAAACTTTTATATAAGAATGGAATATCAAGTGTGTTTCTCTTATGCATCTTGGGATCTTAAATGAATGAAATCATTTAAAGCTTTTTTTATTTTTGGACCATTAATCTTGTTTTTGTCTATGAGTCTTGCCCCAAATCTTTTCTCTAATTATTTAAAATGAATTGATGTGATTATTTTGTGCATTATAAGTGAGGTTATTATTTTTTTGTTATATTTTATTTTCTATCTTTCCAATTACTTTTCCACCTAGTCCAATCACAGGTGTATATGTTTTGAATGTTAAATTTATTGTTTGAGTGAGCATATTGAAAATATGAGTGAAAAAGAGGAGTACGACCTCTATAAAAATGTAGATGGGATCTTAATAACTTGGTTAAGAATACCCTAGGAGTTTTACTCTTGTACCTAACAAGAAAAGAGATGAATGTGCATTAAATAAGATAATCTAGATCATCTCCTAGAACTTAAACTCCATGGAACCAGGAGACAACCACTAGAGTACGAGGAACCCAATCCAAGAATACTTGGGGACAAATCCCTGAAATCCCTCCTTGATTGAAAGGATAAACCCGTCCCAACTAGTAGTATAAATAGAGCCCAAGGACTAGCCCTGAAGGAGGAGGAAATTAGTCTTAAAATAACTTTCTAATTTTTCATTTTTCTTACGCACTTTGGAGAACTTTGAGCCATGCTCGACTGTTGTATTATGTTTTGATAAATCAATGAAGAATATCCATTTTTCTGCCCATTAGTTTTCTTTAAGGATCCTTGTGTTGCTGAGTAGGGCCCACTCAAGAGGGATCAAGGACCCTTATGTACCTTTAATTTTATGTGTTTCCACTCTTAGATTAGTCTTTTATTGTTGTTAATTAGTTAGAATGCTTAAAATGCAAATATGTTGGTCAAATAAAATTCAACTGTGTTTCCTATAGAACAATTACAATCTTGTAGAAGTTGTTTGGATTCCTTTTCTTGTCATTGGGACTTCATTTTAACATTATTAATCATATTTTGCTTATAACAGATCATGTTGCATTAGTTTTTGGAAAGAATAGCAAGCTCTGTGTATTTTAAGGATAAATACCATACCAACATCAAGCAAAAGAGACATCAACAAAATTCAAAAAGAAATAGATCTCCTTAGAAAGTATTTTATTCCATTATGAGCATTTTTTAAACAACAACTTGCAAGAAAACAAGGTTTATAGGTAAGTCGCACAACTTCAAATCTTACAGGACCAACCTTTGAAGGCTCCATGCATTTCACATCTGCAAGAAATAAAACAATAGTCAATAAAGTAAAAAGAAATGATAGCCTACATTTCTTTTTCAAATCAAAGATTTGTAAAAATATTTTCTATAGGAACTGCTATATGTCATTATAGAAGGCCACAACAAGCAGAAATTTCAATAGAAAAAATTACCACCTTCAACAAAGTTGATTAAATTGACAACCACTAACTCAGGACATTCATCATCACATATTTCAAGGACCTACATAATCCCCTACAGTCTATAGGGAATCCTACAACAACAAGAAAAATTGTACCAACAACAACAGAATGTTAACCAGCAACTACCACAAGAACCATTAATCAGGCATACAATCCTCTATGGTATTTCTCTCTATCAATCTCTCTCATTCATCAGTTTTAATTGTAAAATACTATATTATATA
The DNA here is from genome assembly GCA_032191745.1 of Picea mariana. Taxonomy (NCBI): domain Eukaryota; kingdom Viridiplantae; phylum Streptophyta; class Pinopsida; order Pinales; family Pinaceae; genus Picea; species Picea mariana. The sequence goes on from JASDQU010353196.1 coordinate 4,191, forward strand.
TTATGCATGGTCAATCAAAACATAAACAATGTGAAAAAAATGATCTTCACTGAAGGTGGAACTAGTAAGCATGAGAAGAAAAACCCATTAACAAATAAAATTAATGAGATAAAGAGTCGATGATGGCACATGTGTCATATCACAAAAACATTGAGTTTGACCTAAGAGTGTATGTCCACGATAACACTCATACAAAATTTTCTCATTCTAATTACCTCCTCGAGCTCCTCAACATAGAAACAAAAAACCATAGAAAACACAAAAGGAAGGTGTCCAAGGGAACCCACTAAGGGTATCCATTGCAGAACAAGAATTCTAGAGCATCTACAGAAATGTGGGTCTTCTAGAATTCCCGAGATACAAGAACAACAGTGCCCAGGTATTCGAAAAACCTCAATCTAAATTTTGTACCTACCATTTCACTTCCAGTATTTGTTGTTCTAGATTACCTACAAAATTTGAACTAGTTTCCTTCCACTATAGTGCATGTTACCAATTTTTTTCCATAACCAATGAGTTCTACAAGGTTATCCCAGGTAGTGTTTTTTCATATTATAAGAACCTACATGGTGGTTGCATAAAGTTTATATCCTACCAGCTAACCTTAGTCATACATTTTGCACATACCCATGGGCATACACCCCTGGTAATCTTAATATGGTAACCTAAATTGTTTCTAGAAAACCCCATAGCTAAATTTTGACCTTGTAAATTGAGTTTTTAAACATATGGACAATTTGTATCCCATTTTTGTCAAGACTTTGTTTCTCTTCAAATCTCCTTTCAAAATATCCACCATTCCTCTAAAATCCCTCAACACAATGAAAAAATTCCCCCAAGGAACCTATAGAATAGCTACAACAATATTGATGGGAGTTCTTTGAGTGGTGAAATCTAACATAGGGGTTGGTTTTAACTAGAGAGAACCTACAAAACCATCCAAAGTCAATAAGAACCCTAATGTAGTTGAAATATTTTAGAGGAATCATTGGTTGGAATACTTTAATAGATTAATAGGTTTTGATGATGAGATTGCAACAACATTTTCCTTGAATTTTTAGAACATCGACAAGTAGGAGTACATTTCCATAGTGAAGGGATTATAAATGTATGTTGATGAGGATACCATAAACAAATTTTCATCCTAGCCCTTGGGACTTCCATTAAACAAGGAAGAAAGGCATAGGCTACCAATGCTAAGAATCTTTTCTTCCTAAGCCATGAAGAACCAATGGAAGATAAGAATGGTGTTAAGAGGGAAAGTCTTCTTAATCCATGGCCTAAGTTGGCCTACCACATCCTTAAATACATTTCAAGTGAAGGAAGGTCAAGTGTTATCTACACCTATAATTTTAGGCTCCTTCACCAATTGAGGCACCTCTCCCACCAAAAACCAAAAGAAAACATCATCACACCTTGATTTCTACAATAGTATTTGAAGGAGATGAGCACCAAAGTAAAAGGGTGGAAGAAAGTGTTGATTCTTTTGTAACATCGAGAGGCATTACCACAAGGGGCCATGGTGTCAAACATGTGGGAATCTTCATTGGCACCAAATCATCCTTTCCTCTCAGTGAAAACACCCTTGGAATGAGGTTAGGGCCTCATGGGAAAGTTTATCGGCTTTGTGGGCTTGTGTTGGGGTTTCACACCCACAAAGAGGAATAAAAGATTATAATTAATTGTTGATTTTAGAAGGGGTTCATAAACTCACTCATTAGACTCCTATATAAGGAGATGAGAGATTGTGACAAATCTCATGGTGTCATAATGGAATTAACATAAGTGAGTAAAATCTTGTGTTAGGAGGCATGGAGATTCTATAGTTGCAGGAAGCAGTTCAGTTACTGTAGGAAGTGGAGATTCTGCAGCTGCAACTGATTTTTTGGTTGTGATGGGAATTGGTAGTTTTGTAGTCACAGATGACAGTTTAGAAGTTGCATGAAGTGGTGATGTTGCAGCCATAGGTGATAGTTCAATTATTGTATGAAGTGGAGATTTTGCAGTCGCAGGTGGCAGTTCGGTTGCTACAAGAAGTGTAATTCTGCAACCAGAAGTGGTAGTTTGGTTGTTGTAGGAAGTGGTGATTCTGAAACTGCAGGTGATAGTTTGGTTGTTGCAAGAATTGGTTATTCTACGACTGCATGTGACATTTCAGTTTCTGAAAGAAGTGGTGAATCTGCAGTCGCAGGTGGTAGTTTGGTTTCTACAAGAATTGTTGGTTTTGTAGATTCAGGTGGAAGAATGGTGGCTATAGGTATTGGGAGCTACTACATATTTACTGAGGTTGGTTTGTTGATTTGTGGTTTCTAGAGGACAAGGTTGTACTCATACTTTTGTAAATTTTGTGTCAGTTGTGTCAACTAGGAGAGATGGTTTTTTCCCTCGTAATTTCTGAGTTTAACAAAGTTACAAAACAATTTTTTTATGTCTCATGTGCATTGATGATTCATCTCTGATATTGATTATTTCCACTGCTATAATTTTCAATCAATAATTCCAGTGTAAAATTGTTCAATGATAATAGCTAGGTTTTACTATTTGATCACTAGGAAGTAATTTTCAGATCTAAAATTAGCCGCATAAAGTTGCATTTGGAAATTTGACACGGTATCAGAGCCTAGGCTTTGAAGAGAAGGGTATTATCTTGAGACGCATTTTGATGTTGCAAGTACAATAGGTTGTTGTTGCATTTTTTTTTCTGGGCAGGTCAAAATGGTAAACACATTGAATATTGAAGACAGATTGGAAGGGGTAACTAAATTTAGGGATTGGAAGCCTAGGGTTCTCCTTCTGTTGGAGGATAATGACCTCAAGGAGTATGTTGAGGGTGTGGTTGCAAGTCCTACTAATACGAAGGAATTAGCAACTCATAGGAAGAAGAAAGTGAAGGCCAAGCGGGTGTTGCTAGAATCTGTAAAGGATCACCTGATTCCTCACATTGTTGAGAAGGAATCTGCAGGGAAATGTATGTTTCTTTGGTAGGTCTATACCAAAACGGGAATACAAGCATGAAGTTACATTTGAAGCACCAACTTCAAGTTATTAATATGACTAGTGAAGACACATTTTTCAGCTACCTTGTGAAGATTAATCATATCCGTGATAAACTTACAACCATTAGTGTGGTAGTTGAGGATGCTGAGTTGGTGAATGTAGCATTGAAAGGTCTTCCTAGGTCTTGGGAACCAATTGTGCAGGGGATATGTGCACGAGAGAATTTTCCATGTTTTGATAAACTATGAATTGATTTTATTTAGGAGGAGACTTGGTTAGATTACAGAAATGGCTTGGTGAAGAGAAAAAATGATGATAACCAGGCCCTAGCAACCCGTACTAGAAAGGGTGGAAGATGTTCTCCAGGTAGAAGGGTTTCTCCCAAGAGAGAAGAATCTCCAAAACCAAGACAAAAGAAGGATCTTAGTAAGATCATATGTTTTGATGTCATGATTATGGTCACTATTCTTCATAGTTTCCACACCGAAAGAGAAATGGAAGAAGGAAGCATGCATCAACAACAAAGGTTGATGATGTTGCATAAACAACATAGGTTGATGAGGTTGCAGATAATTTTCAAATGGAGATCTTGTTGGTCTCCACCATTTCATGTATAGTATCTAGTAGTGGGACTTGGTTGGCAGATAGTAGATGCTCTTGACACATGACAGGTGCACGATAGTTGTTTGACAACTTCACAAAGACTATATTGGATTTAGTTGTAGAGATTGGTATGGGGGCCAAGAATGCAATACAAGGATATGGTACAATATCATTCGGGATGGATTCAAGAGATGTGTTAAGGGTGTCAAATGTGTTATGGGTGCCATAAATCACGAGGAGTGTTCTCTCAATCTTGGAAATTGAGAAGAAGGGCTACCACATGTTGTTTTGAGATGGAAAGGTGTTGTTTTTTCCCAAACGATCTAGCTTCATATCAATGGTGGTTCTTGGATTTGGAGAGGGAAACCTATAAAGGATGAGGGGCTAGAATATGCGATATGTGACCAACAGTAACAAAGAGACATATGAGGAGGATTAGGTAGCTCCCCCAGTAGCGCATGTTCAGAGGGAGAAGATAGCTCCACTAGTGGTATAGACTCAGAAGGAGCCAAAGTTCATAGGGATTTAGTCCTCGGGATCCAATAGGGAGGAGCATCCTCCCAGGACTGTTCAGGGGAAGTTATAATTCAGATGGATTCAACAGGCTCAGAGGGAGCATCACTCATCTAGAGGGAGCATCACTCATCTAGAGGGATTTTACCTTTAGGTACAAGTGGAAGAGAGGAATATTCCAAACAGGTGTCATGGGTTGAGGAGGTCAAGTAGGAGGATTCTAAGAGAAATGTATCCTCCATGGATGACCCATTTGTTACAATAGGATTTACCTCAGTGATTGAGGGAGAAACCAATCAGGAGGATTGGACAATAATATTTGCTTTAGTGACTGAGGATGCAACCAGTCAAGAAGATTAGAGAATATGATTTGCTTCAGTGACAGATGGAGAAACCAATTAGGAGGATTGGAGTGCAGTTGTGGTAGAAGACCTCATATGGGAGACATAGACACTTCCTGGTGATGGAGGATGGAATGCCTCCTTCGCTAAGAGGGAGTGTTGATGTTTGTTTAGCATCGAGAGGCATTCCCACAAGGGCCATGGTGTCAAGCATGTGGAAATATTCATTGACACCATATCATCCTTTTGTTTAAGAGAAAATTCCCTTGGAATGAGGCTAGGGTATCATGGGAAAGTTGATGTGACTTATGGGCTTATGTTGGGGTTTCACACCCACAAAGAGGAATAAAACATTCTAATTAATTGTTGATTTTAGAAGGGGTTCCTAAAATCACTCATTAGACTCCTATATAAAGAGAGGAGAGATTGTGAAAAATCTCATGGTGTCTTAATGGAGTTAGCATAAGTGAGTAATCACTTGTGCTAGGAAGCACGACGATTCTATAGTTGCAGGTTGCAGTTCATTTACTGCAATAAGTGGTGATTCTGCACCCGGAGGTGGCATTTCGGTTGCTACAGGAATTGGCGGTTCTACAGTCACAGGTGGAAGTTCAGTTGTTGTAGGAAGTGGTGATTCTATAGCTGCAGGTGGCAGTTTGGTTACTGAAGAAAGTGGTGATTCTGCAGTTGCAGATGGCATTTCGTTCGCTGCAGGAAGTGTTGATTATGTAACCGCATGTGGCAATTCAATTGTTGCAGGAAGTGGCGATTCTACAGTCGTAGGTGAAATTTTGGTTTCTCCAAGAAGTGGTGATTTTGTAGTTGTAGGTGATAGTTTCATTGCTGCGGGAAGTGGTGATTCTGCAGCCGTAGGTGGTAGTTCGATTTCTATATTATCATTTTTGTAGCTTCAGGTGGCAACACAGTCGCTGCAGGTATTGGCAATTGCTACATGTTTTAATGAGGTTGGTTTGTTGATTTTTGGTTTCTAGAGGAAAGGTTGTCCTCATAGTTTTTGTAAATTTTGTGTTAGTTGGGAGAGTTGGTTTTTTCCCTCATAATTTATGAGTTTGACAAAGTTACAAAACCAAAATTTTGTGTCTCATGTGCATTGATTATTCATCTCCGATCTTGATTATTTATGTTGCTATAATTTTCAATCAATAATTTCAATGTAAATTTGTTCAGTGATAAAAGGTAGGGTTTACTATTTGATCTCTAGGAAGTAATTTTCAGATCTGAAATTAGTCACATAGAGTTGCATGTGAAAAAATGACAAAAGGAAGCATTGGCACACCATGGCCTTATCAAATTAATAGTCTGTGAGGCCTTGGAAAACTGGGAACACAAAGTCTCATGGGTATACTTTGTGGATATGGATAGGTGGGCCTTTTTGGAGGCACAAGAATCTATGAAAGAACAAATTCCCTAAGAGAAGGAGGTAAAGGAGAAAAACAAGCCTAGCAAGTCAAGACCTTCCAAACAAAAGTACAAGAAAAATAAAGTTGAGTTGGAAGCTGCAAAAAAGGAGGTGGATGCAACCTTGATCAAGTTAAGAACACCTCCAACAAGTCCTCTAAATATAAAGGAAAATGAATCAAATCAACATATAGGAATTCAATCCTACAGAAGGAAGAAGACAATATCACAATTCACTCCTAAGATTATAACTCCCCTTTCTGACCCATAATCAACATTGAAGACTCATCTAGTCCTAGAGAGAATCCACAAGGGGAGGATAAAACACCATAAGAAGATAAACATTGAAACAACAAGGGAAGAAAAAATAGGGCAATATAGAGGAGTTGGAGTAGCATCTCTATCACCTATAGGATAATTTAAAACTTCTAAAAATGCAGGAAACAGACCACAACAAGAAGTTGATGTTGGAAACCCAATCATTGAAGAAGGAATTATAAGAAACGAGGAAAGAGTTGAATGATAAGAATGATAAAGTAGAGGTCATGGGAGAATCATTGATAAATATGGATCAAATCTCTTAGGAGATGTTGAATTGCACATAGGCATCCAAAGTGTACACATTTTTCCTTAAGGAATAGTGGTACAAATTTCAGATAACCAACCTAGCATAGTAGATTGGTTTCACAATTGAGACCCCTATGAAATTTATGGAAGTGTACTAAGCCAGTGGCTTAGAAGAGAAGGATACACTGTGTGAATTCTACTTACACAACTTTTTTCTCTCCCACCCCTACAAATGGAGTCCCAATCCATATGTAGGTGATGTCCAATTAATGGATTTGGCATCTTGGTTGAGACATGAGGAGATCAAATCAATTGATATAAATAGGTATAGAGAAGAGGAGATTCATATCCCTCTCTATATTAGGGATAATATTCCCAAGACCGAGGATATCTTGGCCATCCATGAAACCCTTTCTACAGATTAGGATGTGTCCCCAATATGGGAAGAGGAACAAATAGAATTCATGTCACACTTTGGAGGCACCTTGAGACTTCTGAGAGAAGAGGTAGTCCAGGATTGCTAGAGGAGATGGCAATCCTTGCTTCATGGTATCCAAATCAAGGAGCCACACTATCCCAATTATCTAAAGGTTTCACTCTTTAGGATCCATTTATACATGGAAACGATGAATACATTGTAGGTAAAGTAAGTTGGATTAAGGTTCAACCCTCCTCTTCTTCTTAGAAATGCATCTTGTTGATGTTTGGACAACATCGGGAAGACATTCTCCTAGAGTAATAATTAATAATATGATTATTTATTATTAAATAATATATATATAATGAGTAATAATAATAATAATAGATATTTATTGATTATCCAAGGGACGCATCCTTTCATGGATGGTCACCATATTTTCTCTATATATGGAACACTCATCATTATAATAATATATCGAGCATACACATATCATCTTATAGAAAAATCAACATGGTATCAGAGCAAGCTTGGGCCTGACTCTCTCACAAGAGGGCCAAAAATAAAACCCAAACATGGCTCATTCACATATTTCTTTTAGTCGTTCGTAAATCTTGGACGGACCAATTGAATAATCCTTTGATTTCCCTCTTTGATTTTGTCTCTTTGGACATAGTATATATATGGAAATAAATGACATTGTCCAACCGAAAGTGGTGTATATAATTGTGACACGAATAACTCATCTTTGAGTTTGTTGGGGCTAGATCTAAGATTCTTATAAAGAGTCCATTGATTCTCTCATACCCTCATTACCTCCATAGTGCAGGTAAGTGTCGCCACTCTCCTCGAAGGAGGCGTCATTTTTGTCCTTTGAGTGCATTGAACATGTGTTCTTTAGTTCAGGCACAAAGAATGCTTATTCTTCTCGTATGGAATCAAAACCTTGATGAAACTATACTGAAAGCAACGTGTTACGAGTTTGAGAATAGCCCACATCATACACCAAAACTTTGGGCATGCTGAGAGCATAATATTATGAAGAGAAAAC
>JASDQU010353201.1:0-12207 GCA_032191745.1 Picea mariana
TCTCTGGTGGACGTAGCCCACACTAGGTGAACCACGTAAATCTTTGTCTCTCTTGTATTGTGTATCTTCTGTGTTTTGTTTCCGCATTTGTTTTATTTTATTGCTTCGCGGTCCTGTTTTTCTAACACTTGGTTGTAGACATCTGTGTCCTACAACCCCCCATAGCTACTTCAGGTGAGACTGCATCTGCCTTGCAGGTGTTGCCGAAAGGGCCAGTAGTTAGGGCTTGTTGGTGCGCTCTTGGAGATGAACCCTGGGTCTGCCCCTGTGCCAACACTTCCTCCACCATTTCAAGATTTGAGGAGATAATTATTCAAGCCTATTTCAAGGAGAATATCATGGAGAATGGATAGCGTATCTTATACAATATGTATGAGAGATATGTGTGAGGATTTGATGGGATCATATTTTGTAATAATGGGAAATTGGTTGAGAGAAAAGTGGATATGTAATTATGAGATGCTTATCTTTTTTTCAAATCTCTCATGTATAAAAGAGAGTGCTCTCTCTTCATGAGGGAGTATTCATGAGGATGCGAAAGTAATTAGTCATTATGTGATTAGAAGGAGATGAGATTTAGATTGGAAAATGATTAGAAATCAATGACAGGAGTTAGTCATTTGGTTCATAGTCATTTCTTTGATTAGTTTCATGACTTCATTATTTTTTCATTTGATCATTGTGATGTAATTGAGATTGCTTTACTGTTACTACGAGCTCACATGTGTTGTCTTTTTTCTCTTCACATGTTGTTTTCCTTTGATGCAATTTTCCATTTCCAAGTTAATTTCATTTCAGTCGTGTGTTTCAGCAATTCAATTCCAAGTCGTGTGTTTCAACTTCTCGCATTAGATTAATGATTCAATTCCAGTTGTAGCTTCAACATTAGATTAGGTTAAATTAGCTTCAATCCTGTATATACTGTGCATGTGCTTCACAAGTTTATGAACTCCTCGTGTTGACAATTAAATGATCAGACGCTTATTAAACAACAATATTTACCACCAACAAATATCAGTCATCAACCCTTGCTATGTTATCTTTCTTTTTCTTCCACACAGACTTTTTCTTTTAAAATTTATATCACATAACATGGATGTAATAAGTGAAAATAGGATCGTGGAGAGGATGTAATTAGCGAAAAAATGGTATAATTATAGGGAAACTTTACGAATAATGTTCAAGTGAAAAGAAATCAAACATGCTACCTCTGATGCAATCAAAATTTATCTCTGCCCAGAATTTTGAAGTTTAAACAATATTATGTCTCCAAAAAAATAATCCAAACCGATGTCTTCTTTAACAAGATTACTCGTTGGCCTCTTAATTATTTTACATAGTAAAATATTTTCTATGCATAATTTTTTAACCATGGTAACCATTGTAACCATATAATCATTATATAACAGAAATGACGAACAACATCATAATCACTACAAGAATACAACAATAGTCCTTGAGCCATGATTTATAACATCAACCCCAGTAATAATCCTTTAAATCCAACATGGTCATGCACAATGCTCCCAAACAAACTCATATCCATCATTATTCTAACCATCATTCAATGCAACTTCTTCTAAATTTATTCTAGGCATTATTACTCTATTCGAGCCTCAGATATTTCAAATACAAGTGACCTTTTTTGTTTTAACAATCAACATAATGATTGAACCAAGAAAAAATAAATCATTATTTGGAACACAAGCTTCAACAGACTTCAATTTCAAATGAATAGGTGAGTACAAACTTCTTTTCCATGATTTCCAAGCAAGGAACCAACTAAAATCGTGCCCAAGCAACCAAGCAACAAAAAATGCTCTCATCAACTCAAACTAGATTAAACAACATTTTCATTGTTATGTGTAGGCTTCAATATATATCAATGATAGTGAGTGGTAGAAACAATGAGGCAGTTCAACCAGAGGGTTTGACAGTTGCATAGCATGGAAAGCTTACTCCACAGAGTGATTTTCATAATATAAAAATAATTCAAAACATTGCTATTGACTTCATGAGCTTCGTATAAGAGACTGTAACTTCCAAAGAACAAGCGAACCCAACACTTTCTTCAACACAACATAATGAGTGACCAAATAAAATGACACGAATAGTTCTCCCATCAAATTTTGGGTAAGAAATGTTTGTATAATGTTCACCATGCAACAGTGACAGTGAGGTCATAAGAAGGCAGGCTAACAATTGAGGGTTTTTCCATTGACAAGGCACATAATGTTTTAATACTTCATCATAGTTCACATAAACATCCACAGGGTCGAAATATGGTGCGGGTATACTAGCCACAGAGACCAGTAATATCAATCTATAGGTGGGGTATTCGCAAATCCGAGAGGTTAGGCTACCTGAGATAACCCATTTCAAAAAATAGGCCAAACTTGAATACAAAACCATAGGCAAAGCAGGCTCAACCACAATTTTTTACTCAACAATTCCCTGCGAACAATTATACACAACAAGGACACCACAACCAAATTTTAAATGCCAACAGTCTCAGAACAAACACCACAGGAAACCAAGGATGCAACCATAAATACACAATGCCAAAAACATCTTAACAACTTGAGAATCACACAGATGACGAGAAACCAGATCCAACATTTGATTTAAGGGAAGAGCAATTCTCATGGATTGAAAAGCAAGAAAACCCCATACCTGTAAAAGATTGTGCGAGGAGAAAAACCAAGGTTTTATACTTCCTCCACGACTGGGAAAGGCGTAGAAGCAACAACTAACAAAGACAAAAAAGCAAGAATGACTAGGGTGATGGGCTCAAGGGGAGTTTGAGTGGCGTGCATTTACTGCATGTCTCTTCTTCCTTCAATTCCTCATTCATATCTTAGTACGAGCCAAGCCCACTAGCCAACTCACCATACCACTACATTTAAAACCATTAATACAACCAAATATCCAAATTTCCATATTACATTTTGTAAAGTGCCTGATAGTCCAAAGTGCGCCACCCCTTGCCACTATAAAATTTTCTCAAATGAAAGCTTGCTAGGAACACAACCCAATTGCAATTCAACCAATGTGCATAACAATAGTAGCAAGGGTTGAGATCACCCAAACTTTTTCCATGAACAATATACAATATAAAAAATAAAACCAGAGTATAATTCTTTCATCCACAAGGCAACATAACCATATTTCATGAGAGATCATCAAAACCATTTAGCTCTGTGTTTTAATCACCCAACCACCACATATTACCATAAACATTTTAACCATGATTTAAAGCAAATGAGTTGTATAAAACTGTGTCACAATCAATACATAGGAAAACAAAATATAAGTGTTGTTTATCCATCATAGTGCCATAAGTTAAACAAGGGGTACCACCTACTAGTATATTATTAATATAGTTAAATAGTAAAGCTTGGAAATCATTTGTGAGCATAGTATTCATCGTTGCGCTTTGAAGAGTCGACACACTAGAAATAAAAGAACACCGTAATGCACTGCCCCATCAAGCAAGACACTTTTTATTTATTTTATTTTAAAAGTCATTTATTTTTATAGAGAAGTGATTCATGGCTCTCAAGACTTTTAGGAAAAGCATCTAGAAGGATGAATTATGGATTTTTATTTTTGCAGTGCTAGTTGCAAAATATTTGGGCCTTTATCCCCTTCTTCCGATGAAATGAGGTATAATCCCTTCTTGGGTTCATTGAACCCAAAAGATGAGGAAACATATGGGAAGAAGTGTGGAAAGTGGTACGATGACCCTTCAAGGAGACCCCTCAGTAGCAACCCTTTTCCCAAGGGTGACCAACTTACTAGGATACCATGTTAACCACCAAGGTGAAATAAGGAAAAAGATATAATTTCTAAGAAAACATTCCATAATTAATACATGAATCTTTGCAATATTCTCAAATGCTTCAAATATTAAAGTGACACTTACCAGGAGACTGGAATTGTTACCTCATGAAGCAAGACTTACTATCTTCTATGGACAAAGCTGGTGTGGTGGATGTTGCTATGCTATTAACGATGAGTGGTGATGCGTGGTGGAGAGGAGGGGCTCTATCTTCTCAATGTGGGATCTATCGATCAATATGGCTCTCAAAACTCCATATATACTACCCGCGGACCTCGAGACATCATATCCTTAGTTACCCTTAGGCTAGGGGGTAGCATGCGTCATTTAATATTGGTGAATATAAAGATGCAATTCTATGTGATGTCATTCCCATGGATGATTTCCACTTTTCAATGATAATATAATGTAAGTAGGACAATTACATAGTACATGATGAGAACAATAACACCCACACTATCTCTAAGGATGGGTTGTTATTCTAGTTTCAATTGATGAAGGAAGAAGATCCAAAGAGTTGGAATTTATATCAATGAAGAAGTTCTTAAGCATGGTGAAGGAGATAAATGACTCGTGTTATGCTATTGTGTTAAAGAAAGTGACTAGGCATGATGAGACAACATAATGCACCAATGAGAAGGAGATCCTTGAAAAAGTGAATAAGATGCTAGAGGAGTATAATGACATATTGCACAATGATTTTAAAAATGGAATCTACTAAAAAGGAATATTTCACATGACTTGGTCTTGATTCTAGGCATGGCGTCGTCAAATCAAGAAATGCTTAGGATGAATCTAATAGAAAATAAAAAATTTAATAAACAAGTAGGTTAGTTACCATCAAAAGGATTTATCAAGGAAAGTATGATTTTGTGCACAATACAAACTCTAGAGCACTAAAAAATCAAAATCAAGTGTAGGATATTCCCATTTCCAAGAATGGATACTTCAACATAAAATTTGAGTGGAATGAGATACTTCATCAATATAGATTTGAAGATATCACCACATTAGGATTAGAGAGGGTAATGTGTGGAAGAATGCTATTAATTCCAAAGGAAATTTGTATGAGTGGTTTTTTATGTCATTTGGATTAACCAATGCATTGAGTACAATCACATGATTGACTGACGATAAAGTTATTGTGACCATACATTGTTATGTTTGTTGTTGTTTATTTGGATGATATTTTGATTTTCAACAATAGTAAAAAAGATCACCTTGAGCATCTAAGGTTAGTTTTTGAAGTGACAAGAAAGGATAAATTGCACACAACATTGAATAAGTTCATTTTCTTCAGGGAAGACCTACTTCATATTTGGTTCATGACATCCAAAAATTTCTTATGTGTAGATATAGTGAGAGTGAACGAAACTCCAAAGTGGACCGGACCTCATAGTTTCACAAGAGTAAGTCTTTAATGGTGCAACATATTTAAACAAGAATTTATGTAGAGGATTCAATGAGACATGTGTGTTGATGACAAAAGATATGAATCTAAAAGGAATCTCATGAGGTACACATGAATAGTGAATTTTTTAGTTGTTAAAGAAGAAGATTACAAATTTACCAATTTCAATACTGCCTGGTTTTTTAAAACAGTTTTTAAAAATAGTTTAGGTGGATTATGGTGCATAGTTTTGAGGTAGAAAAAAAGTATGATGACATTATTAAGTAATAATTGAATGAATCATGAAGTAAGTATTCTACTTATGATAACAACTTTTATGCTATTATGTACTAGGTGTTGTAGAATTGGAGGCACTACTTGTTTATGTGGGAGTTCATACTATACAAGTACCATAAAGCACTAAAGTTTCTTCATAGGAAAGAAGAAAACATAAATTAGAGACATGTGAAATTTGTAAATTTTATATAGGGTTACATGTTTGTACCAAACTAGGAGACTAAGAAGGAGAATAAGGTTGTCGACACAATAAGTAGGAAAGAGTTAATGTTCAGCAAAAATAAGCATGATATAGATAGATTTAATAAAATTAAGGACTCGTATGAGTGTGATAGATATTTTAGAGATCATGTCATAGACTATGCCAAATGGTAAAGGGAATAAAAAAAATATTGTATACACCATTGTTAATATCAAACATGCCCTGGAAGGACATTTCTATGTATTTCATTCTTACATCTATTATAACATATAGAAGATTTGTTGAAGAGTTTGTTATGGTTGAAAGATATTCTAAAATAGCACAATTTATTCTTGATGAGAATATCAATGATGGGACATATAACACAAAGCTATTATTCAAGGACGTGGTGGCAATTGCATGTTTAACCAAAGAAGATCATATTAGACAAAGAAAAGACCAATATTCTTAGTCATTTTTAGGACATATTGTGGAAGAATATGGTGATGAAGCTACAATGCAACTCAACCAACCACCTTAAAACATGTGGATAGACATAAGTGGGTAATTAAAATCTTAGAAATACTTTAATATTCCCAGATGCAGATAAGCCAAAATAGTTGGATATGGTTTGGTGCAAACTAAGTTCAAATATAACATCTCCGTGGACATGTTGATAATATTTTTTCCATCCACTACTGTTCACGGATAGAATCCTAGAGGAAATATACCGAGTATATTTTTCAATTAACATGTAGAGAAGTGACCATACAAAATATTTTCTCAAGACGGAGAAAGTGAATGCCTAGGTCTAGGACATATTGAGCGAGAATAACATAAAGTATAAGTCTAGTATGGATGCCCAAAGAAGGCTTAAGTTCTATGTAGTTGGTGATACGGTTATGGTGCATCTTAAGAAAGAGAGCTATCCCGAGGGCACTTATATTAAATTGAGTGCAAATAAAATTGGTATGTATAGGGTCAAGAGGAAATTTGGCAATAATACATGTGAGGTTGAGTTTGAAATATTGCCTATTTTTAATGTTTCAAATGTATATGAGTAGATAATTCATTGTAGAAGAGCCCAAAGCATTGCAGAAGGCAGAACATAGGTATATTGGCACAAATATATGTCAATAAATAAATAGGATGAGATTGCTCTTTGTTTTATTTTCAAAAGGAAGTTGATGCAAGAGAATCTATTAAATTGTTAAGTATGAGAAATGTAACAATATTACATTAATTAGCAATAATACATGTTATAATATATATATATATGACTTATATGCATAAATATTCAACAAAAACATATATGTGTTATAGAAATAAATTATACGGAAAATGGTAAACAAGTCTACTCATTCTCATTACTAGACACACACACACAAAGGTAAATAAGTCTACTCATTCTCATTACTAAACGCATACACAGCTAGTGTCGCGGTGCTTTAATATGGCTCTTGGAAGACTCTATACAACATCGAGTGTCTATATCTAGGGACTTTTACCCCCCTAGCCTAGGGGTAACTAAGGAAATGATTTCTCGAGGCCCGCAAGTAGCAACCATGGAGTTCTAAGATCCGGATGGATAGCATAGCCCATAGAGCCCCTCTCCTCCACCATAGTTCACCATAATCATCATCGACAACAAAGAAATATCCACTACACTGGCCTGGTTCCTATAAGATGGCATGTCTTGCTTACTGAGGTAACAAGTCCAATATCATGGTGTCACATTAATATTTTAATCATTTGAGCATGTTGCAAAGATTCATTTCTTGATTATGGAACGTTTTCTTGGAAATTATACATTTTTCATAATTTCACCTTGGTGGTTGAAATGGTATCCTAGTAAGTTGGTCACCCTCTAGAAAAGGGTTGCTACTGGGGGTTTCTTAAAGGGTCACTGTATCATTCCTTTCGAGTAATTACCACTTTTCACACTTCCTCTCTTTCATTTCCTCATATTTTGGGTTTTCGGATGCATTGATCCCAAGAAGGGATTGTAACTCATTTGATGGGAAGAAGGGGTTGAATGCCTAGAGGTGTTGTAGCTCACATCATATATAAATGACATCCCTAAAGTATTGAGAGCCATGACATGCTTCTATGAATGAATAAAGGAATTTAATTAAAAAAAATGAATAAATGATGTCCCACTTGATGGGGGAATGCATTGCAGTGTCCTTTAATTTCTAGTGCATATGGAACTCAATGTGTTATAACTTCAAGTGGCATTGCAATGCTCTTGTTCTTTCAATTTCACATAGAACTCAATCTTCAAACTTTATAAAAAACAAAAATAAAGGGCTCGGAAAATTTTTGCATTGCAAATGAAGGGAACTCAAGGATGTAGCACACCGTCCACAAAGGAAATTATAAATGAGACAATATGAACCCTTGATATATCAAGAACCTCATGCTCAAAAATATTCCCAAATCCACCTCATACTCATCACATGATATACATAGGGTCTTCTTGGAAAACATTCTTGGGCTTGGGGATTGGCCTACACAATAGCGCACCATGACACCCCTCCCATACCTAAATTTGGAAAACAATTATAAGGTCTTTGAGCATGTTAGCACTCTGTAAATTTCCAAGAGGTTGACAACAGAAGAAATCCACAAAATGTAACTTTATCCAACCGCTTTCGAAGCTGGGATCTAGCCCTTCCAACTTCAGAGAGGGATCTCTCTATATGATTTAGCTATGTTTCAAATTTTAAATATTAGGCTAGGTAAATAAATAGGTCGGTTTTTGTTGTCGTAGTGTTTGTTGAGTTGGTTGAGACAGTCTACACATCCATTGGGCTATGGGGTCTGTGTCTTGAATAAAATATGAAATCCAAACCAGAAACGCAAAGGAAAACTTTCACAGGGCGAGATAATATAATCACTAGATTCTTTAGTAGCATAAATGAGGAATAGCAGAAAAGGTGAGAAAGACAATTACAACAAAGAAGAAATTAAGAATTTCTTTATTGTAAAATGAGAAGATAAACACTTAAATCTTTTGAGTCAGAAACAGGGTATACGAGATAAATCCTGCAACTTTCGTTACTTCTAAAGATTAGATTTAGAAAACAGTATGATAACAAAGTAAGAATAACATTTAACTTAGAAAGAACAACATCACCAGTGAATACACACAAGAATCCTGTAAAAGTGTCTCTTTGTATTAATGGAAGATCTCTTCAAAAATATTACAATCTGATAGCTTCAGGGTGTGAAGATCAACAACCCTCAATACTTCGAAAGATGAAGTATTTATAACTCAAATTGCAAACGATCCTATCATTAATGACCAGGACGTGCTAAATCTATTTTTAGCCTAACTAACTTAACAAATTTCCTAAATCTAGGAACTGCTTGATGATGTGGTGTAACTGCATGATGATTTCTGGGTGGGCCATTGATGAAGCCTCTGCACGACCTCATCTAACTGGACAAATGACGGGACTGGGACAGATCATATGCTACTTGATCAGATCACAGAGTTCCTCCCATCGAAGATGACTGGGCACGTTGACTTTGAGTAGCCTTCGATACACTTCATCCATTTCTATGTACTTGGAGAAGGTAGGTTTGGTGACGAAAATGTATCAAATCTCATGTTGAATATTGATGTCCCACTGAAGTGCATCTAGAAATGCTTTTCCAGTGATGCTGCCTTGAATTCCTGCAAACTTTGAACTGTCCTTAGCCACATCAGCCAGTCTCTTCTTGTAGTCTGGGAGTGTCATCAATTTATCATTTATTACCTTCAGACCAGGAAGACCTTTCTTCTGTAGAGCCTCAATCTTATTAAAGAATCTTTGTACCCCTAGGTCCATGGCCTGAACCTTTTCTTCCAGCTGAAGCATTAATCCTCTCTTGGTCAAAACTCTTTTGAACTCAAGGATGGTCTCTGTTCTGTCTTCAATTTTCATCTCTTCCAGCTCCTCCCTGGTCTTGGAATTTAGGAACTTGATGATCTCGTTCGCCTGTGATGGCATCTCTCCCAATTCTGATCTGATCTTCTCAATGGCCTTCTTGCTTCTCTGCACCAATTCATTATGCTCAAACATGATCTATATCATGGGCCATATCTCATTCATGGACTTGGTGATGTTTGTCCATACAGTTTCCTTAACCTCGGCCAAAGTCTTTCCTGCCACTGTTTGCTTCCGGAGCTGTTGTAACTCCTGTTTGAGTTGATCTGTCACCTGCTTTTCCTTGGAGAGGCTGATCTGAAAGGAAGATTTGAGTTCTTGAAGGTTCTCAATCTCCTTTTTGAGCATGCTGATCTCTGTTTCCTGCAAGTTCATCTTTTCCATAGACTTAGCCAGGTCGGCTGTCTTCTCCATGGATGTCAATGGAGTAGCATATGGGACTTCTGTCACTGATGATGTGCTTACTCCTGAAATTGGGATGGCATTCAATGGAATGACTTCCATTAGCTTCAGTTGTTCTTTCTCTTTCACCAGTTTCTCCATTTCAGTTTCCATTTCCTTGAGTTGTGCGTTCTGCTCCATGAGAAACTTGAGAATTTCATCTTTCTCTCCTTCTTTCTCTGCTATCTCCTTCGTCTGCGAATCCTCTGTGGGCAGGAGCTTCAATTGTTTCCTCAAGGATGCTATGTCAGCATTATTCTTCTTAATCATCTCCTCAGTTGCTTTCACGTTTGAAGGATCGTAACCGATCTTGAGGACCAGTTCCTCCAAAGTCTTGATCCTATTGTCCTTGGCAAAGGACGATATCTTCTCCAACTTTAGTTGTGTTTGAACATTGTTCAGGGACACCTGCAATTTGGATGCAGTAGTGGAAGCATGCGCTAGCGTATAAAAAACCATTTCCCCTGTCTGCTTGTGCAAATCCATCTGATCGGTCGGATGCACATCCTTCGTCTGGAATTCGAAGGTGGCCCTTTTGTAATCAGTTATCACCTTTGGATCTGGCACCTGTGCTAGGAGGAATTCCATATGCATTATTCCCTTCTCGGTGTCGAATGCTGACAGCAGCCTATGTTGTGTAGTCGACGTCTGCTTCCAGAACTGGGCACAAGTGTTGTTGGTCAGGGTCTGGTTCCTTTTCTTGATCAGCTCATATTTTTCGAAGATACTCAGCTTCGGCCCTGCCTTGTCTGGTTGGGTGGTTGATGGAGACTCTGTAGATTTCTTTGGTAATGCTGAGGTTATGACCTTTTGGAGGCTTGCACCAAGGGGTGGTCTGTCAACCTTGGTCAATGTAGTAGACAGGGTTTCTTTTTCTCCGGTCAGGCCAGGAACTGAAATAGTCTTAGGCCTCTTGGTATGCAGCTGGAACTCTTTTGACGATACCTCCATGACAGGCGGAGATAAGTCCTTCCTAGGCATTTTCTCTTTCGAGACCTGTGGCGTGGTTGTTTGTGACACAGTGGTCAGGGGATCCTGTTGTTCTACTTCGACCAATGTGTTAGGCTCCCATACTGTCTGGTTCACAAATTTCTCAATTTTAGGCCTGGATTCATGAACATATGGGATGTTATTGTTTTTCACCCTCATCTTGGAGATGATCCCACATGGATCGTAATGCCATGGGAAGCTCATGAAGGACTTCATTTCCTTCAGCAACCTGTCTCCTTCTTCCCCAGCGCCACGATTGTTGCAGATGAAGGAACCAATCTACCCTTTGATTCTGAGCTGTTGCTTTTTCTTCAGTGACACAAAATGGATATCATCGAAATTCATTATCTGCCTTATATATTCCAACGAAAAATTATGACAGGCAGGTACTTGGGTAGCTTATATGGTGCCAACTCACACCCATATACTCTGATCTCGGTGTAATCTTAATACAAATACCAATCCCCTGTCTTTGTGTTATCCGAGAGATGCAGGATCCACTGAACTTCATCATTTATCTGAGGTTTGGGCCTGCCACCAAGAATACTTACCACAAGGTGGTATAATTGATCAATGAATTCCTTAAAACTAAACTCATTGGAGTTGTGCTTGAGAAAGGAGGTCCATGCTGTCACTGCCTGGGGTCTGCCATATCCATCCATCTTCTGCATGGAAAAAATGAATTTGTCCGCTTGGAAGAAGACGAACAAGTACGCCAGTATGGACGAGTATCGGAACATGCCTTCCGTAGTGAAATTCACGAACTGTTCGTGAATATTGTTCACCAGGAATGTGCTGAAGTCAAACTGGGTGGTGGGCTTCTCATCGGTAGAGAAGATGGATAAAAATCCCAGAATGGGTTCATCTACCCACTGATCTGAATAGTATCCTAACAAAGAACAAAGGGATGAGATGATCTGATTTCATTTAGTCGAGAACATAGAAGAAGGATAAGGAGGATTTGTGGAGGGAAATTGAGCGGATGGGGGAAGGAAAAGCTCGAATATTTGAGCCCTTTGGGGGAAGGTCATTTTCTAGTATAATTCTGTAAGAATTTACAGGTTGAAGGGTGATGCAGAGTCGGCTCGGGGATTTGCATCATTTGGTCGATGGATTCGAGCGTGATGAGGAA
>JASDQU010353208.1:0-12137 GCA_032191745.1 Picea mariana
AAGCATAAGCTCAGGAGGAAGAGTGGCAATGGCCTTTGGATCACTGATCCAAAATATCGGCAACTGTTAGATCCAGTGGATTTGCGAGGAGGTTACCATTTGGGGAATCTCACTTCAGAAGAATTGGAAACTTGAAAGTTGAATTACTCGAAGCCCAAAATCTGAAATGAATGTGGGCCATTGGATCTGGAGAAAATGTGATTACCATTGGATTGAATTAGTGGAAGGATAGGATAAGCAAGGGATGATATATGAGATCATGATCACACAAATATCCATCGACTGTTGGATCGAATTAATTGAAGGGTAAGTTAAACGAGGCTAAATATTTGAGAAGTTTTTATCTGAATACCCGTCAACCATCTGATCAAACATGAATTTCAGTCAGTTGTTGGATCATTCTAAGTGGAAGGATAGGATAATCTAGAAGAGATGCATCGCAGATAGATTGAGTCATTGATCTAAGATCCTAATCCAACGAATGACATTTGTTTTGGGTATAAATATGTGAGGAGGTTACTCTATGGAAAAAATATCACTTCAAGATGTTAGTTTGAGATTTGAAATCTCCGAAGTCTAGAGACCCAGAGAGACGAAATACATTCTCAACCGTCGAATGATCTGAAGAAGATTGCACCTGTTAGATCACTCTAAAGTGGAAGGAAGGGATAAGTTGGGTAACGAGCGCGCTAATATCAGCGGTTGAGAATCGGGGACTCAGATATACATTCGACAGGGAATATCGGACCCCCGGATATTTCTGCCTTTAATTGTGGGGGGGGTCCGAGTTGGTGGTATTTTCCTTGTGGGACCCTCATACGTGTCACCTTTCTGTTAATGTGGACTCCCCTCACTGATTACCACTTACCACCTGACCCCCCCTCTAAGTAAACCACCAAACCACTCATACATACCACCTCCACACTCTGACATCACACTCCACTACCCACTACATCTCACACTCCACTACCATGCTCTGCCTCCACATTGCACTACACTGCCTACATGTCTCACCCACATCAGCAAGCCACCTCAACAAGGACATGTGGCTGACCACATTAGCAAGAACATGAGTCATCCGATATTAAAGATAAATTCAGGTGTATTCTCAACCATTGATCATAGTACAGTGTAGGTTTGAGAAGTTGAAATTCCGAGTTCTGAAGGGAAAAGTTCTGACAGCCGCCCATCGCAATGTTTGATTAAGTCCTAGACATCGTATTGAACAATGAAAGGATGAGTGTAAGGATCGAATCTGACCATTGATTTGTTTCTATGAAATAAACCATCCGATCTGATCCTTCTGTTTCAGGATCACCGAAAATATTGTAATATCGATGGTCCTGTTGCGTTACGAGGCTAGAACATGCTCGTGTCTTAATTTTTCATGAGCGGGCCGCAATCAAAACCAAGGTTTTGGAGAAAGGATGCGTGGAGGCTTGTAGTGAATTGTGGGGTGAAAAGAGGGTTTCCATCAAACCGCCTATGGACACGCCCACAATCACTTGTTCACGTGAAGTTCATACCCCAAGGTCATATCGTGAAAAATATCTAGTGCTCACTAGACCGAGATCGGGAAGCTCCTTTTGAATAGGCGATTGGGTCGCCACTAGTGGTCACATGAAGGAAGGGGCTTAGGAGCCAACGAAGCCAAAGATGATTGGTAGTAACTAACAGAGAAGATGAAGATTTTTTACTGCCAGAGAAGCCAAGGAATCTCAGGATAAGGTCCACTGATGATGAACACACTGAGCATAACTACCATAGAATTTGAAGAGCTTCAGGGTGATCACTAGAGGAACTGAAGAGTCTCGAAGTAACTACCAGTAGGATAAAGACTGATCATAGAGACAATTGATAGATGGAAAATCATCGAAGACTGTAACTTCCATAGAAGCCAAAGAATCTTAGGATAACGACCATTGATGAAGAACAGACTCAACGTGATCACTAGAGAGAACGAAGAGTGAGGTGTATGATCTAGCAGAGGACTTGGCGTGATAAATATATGTAGAATAGAGAAGAGATGGTTGATTTTGTTGAGAGTTATTCATGCGGGTGGAAGTGTGGTGTGAGGAGGATGTGAAACGCACAGAAGAGGTATAATTCATAGAATGGAAATAATACACAGAGCATAAAGCACAGAATAAAGACATAGAACAAAGATGCATATCTGAGAGAGAGAGAGAAATCTGAGTTGCGCATGCAGAGATAGAGAAGAAGATCATAAATCTCAAGAAGATGTGAGAATGAAGACACCGATGCAGGAAGAGAAGAGAAGTGCAATAGACCAGTGATGAGGTTGGTAAGCCATTGATCACTGTGATAAATTTATGAAAAGAAAATATTTATATTTCAGGGTGGTAGGGTGGTGCTATGGAGGACTGTTTTCCTCAGAGTTTCAAGTGGTTTCTTGAACACAGGGAGTTGTAGCTTCCATCTGGTTGCAGCCAGAAAAACTAGGGTGTTAGGGTGGTGCAATGGACAACTAGTGTTCTTCATTATACAGGTTGGTGCATGTGTAACTGGAATTTGGTGCTTCCATCCAGTTGGTGTTGGAACACTTAGTGAGTTGGTGCTTCCTTCTAGTGGGTTCTAGATAAACTAGAGAATTGGTTCTCTTAGTAAGTTGCTTCTTCTAAAACAGAGGTGGTAGCCTCAAAAGGATTTGGTGCTCATAAGAATGATAATGTACATAAATTAAAGATTACTTATCATATCAAGAAGAAGATTTTTTTCCCTTTATGGGTTTGCTCAGGAAATGTCTGTCTCTATATATTTCATGTGTGTGATTGATGTTGAATATTCTATTGCTTATTTCCCTACATTATTGTGATCGTTATTTAGTGTTCTGTAAAGAGTTTAAAATGGACACAATTGTTTAAGAACAGTAACAACTGATTCACCCCCCCCCCAATCATATGTCCAACAATGACACTGCGAAATCATCCACGCATGGAATCTTTCATGTAGACCCCATAACTAAGCTAGTAGTATGAAAAACAAGTGTCGACAA
The DNA here is from genome assembly GCA_032191745.1 of Picea mariana. NCBI lineage: Eukaryota > Viridiplantae > Streptophyta > Pinopsida > Pinales > Pinaceae > Picea > Picea mariana. Next base: position 3,017 of record JASDQU010353208.1, read on the forward strand.
AATACTATAGTATTACCTTGGTTAGAATTGAAAATATTAATTGTTCACTTCTCTTATCAATTCCACAAGCCTTAACATGAAAAAGAAAAGTTTTAAACTTATAGATGTGGTACTATAGGGTCTCGAAATAAATTGGATTCAATGCATGTAGATCATTCTCTACTTGATGAACTCTTAGGTTGTCATGTTTACCTATCAAATCCTTCAACTTTTTCCAAACATCATTAGGAGTATTGCAAGTATTGAAATGGAAAAGGAGATTTGAAGAGATACTAAAGCACAATATCTCATAGACTTCATCCATTCTATTGAAGTATTTTGATTTCTCTATGGATAAAGTAGGCTTGACCTCAGTCCCCATCGTAACCCTATAGAAACCCTTGATGTTAAGTAGAATATATATCTTTTCCTTCCACTAAAAGTAGATGAAGGGTGTCAAGATCGCTAAAGAAGATGGTTGATCCATAGTTCTTTGTGGGTTGTCCAATCTGATCTATAAAAATGCAATAAAATTTAATACTCCCTTACAATAATTTCTCTGATACCATGTACGATCAATCCACACTCCAAGACCTAATTCTAAGTAGGAAGTGTCAGGTTATTTATATGTATAAATCCTTGAAATCTAAATCATCAATATGGGATTTCATAGACTTTGAGATGAAAGCATAGGAAATGCAAGATCAGAGCCTATTATATCGTATTCTAACAACTAATTTTGGAAAAACAAATTTTGAAATACAATAAATGAAAGAAAATGACAAATCACCATAGAACATATCACTCGGATATAAAAAAAATGTAGTGGTCTAAAGGATTTGGATCACAATATTTCATTCAGGGATGTTTATGCCATCTATCATGAGTAACTTACTAAGGTTTGTCTCCTTCAATGAATTCTTGTAGTGAGTGACAAAGATTTGGGAAACTAAATCAAAGAAAAGTAAAGACAAACCAAATCAAAGGAAATTAAAACAATCTGAAAACAACTCACAAATAAGTGTGATTAAAACTCAAAGGTTGTTTTTCAAATGATCTCAACAATGAAAATAAAAGAAGAGAACGAATATACTTCAAACGATTAGACACATAAAGAGTGGTGGAGTGTTGGCCCTCGAATATGTTTTGAGGAAACATTGGTCATGTTTGACCATTTTTGTCACTTCGACAGGCTGGTCGAAGATGGAGTGCCCAGGCGAAGCAGAGATCATGGGATATTGCCTGTTTTGCAGGCTTGTGCACCCAAAAAAGGGATTTTAGGGTTTATGTAATAGATATGGGATGTCAGCCCATGGGTTTACCCATGATTAGGCCTTTTTGTAATGTATAAATAAGTAGTTAGGTGATGAAAGAAGTAGTGTGGCTTAGTGCATGATGACCGGTCTAAGTGGGCTTCATGCAAGAATATGTAAAGGTTGCTAAGTGCGAAGAATAGTTGTTGGCTTTTGTGCATACTGTGTGTTGAGACTTGCATAGATAAGTGCGAGTTTTTTGTAAGTTCTTCGTGCACAAAAACTATGTAAGGATTTGTGCTATCAAGGAGTTGGCTCTATGCCTTGACCTGATTTTGAGGAAGGTGGATCTAGTGCGATGTGCGCAGATCACCTATCCAGTGCGAGGCTTGGTTCTGTGTTTTTGTGCATAGGCGCTGACGCATGTAAGATATTGTATACTAATAAAGAAGAAGAAGAAGAATTTGGTGGACATATCCCCACACTAAGGTGAACCACATATATCCTGTGTTGATTTTCTTTGTGCGATGTTGTTGACGTTGATTATGTGATTATTTTCTTAAGTGTTGTTGATGTTATGTATAATGAATGCATCAGATTTTGTATATTAGTGCTTAATGATGTGAATGAATTCTAAATATGAGATAATGTTGTGTGCTAAGTAATTGAAAGTGTTAAATCTTGATTATTACTCTGATGTTCTGTAATAAGGGTTTGATATGCGATGTGAATGAGATTGAAGAACTAATGCATGTTGTTGGCTAAGTGTCCTACTAAGTATTGTAATAAAAGATCTGTGTCCCAGCCTGGTTGTAGATATCTGAGTCCTATAACACCCCCTGTCTCTACCTCGGGTGAGAATTCATCTACTTCACAGGTGTTGCTGAAAGGGTCGGTAGTTAGGGTTTTGTTGGTCCGTTGTTGAAGAGTTTAACCCTAGGTCTACCCATGTGCCAAAAAATGGTTATGTTGTCGTGACCTGAAACTGTGATTGCATAGATCTATTTCTATAGTGTGTAGTATTCTACTTGACTTCTGAAGCTATGTGCTAAGAAAGAAACTAGATCTGAAGAAAAGAGGTAAGATCTTAAAGGTTTGTGCTCAGATAAAGGTAAGATAAGTGGAAATTTTTGTTTTGAAAATATGAATCTAGGCATGCTTGATAGATTTTGTCCTAGTCTGAATACTAGGTCACAGTTAGAAGAAATCATTGATCTAAATAAATTTGATATAAATAGAGAAAGATATGTTATTCCTATGCATATAAAGAATTTTTGGACTAATAATTGGATGCATGAACCTAGAAGGATTTTTTTCAAAATGCAGGTCCATCACTGTGATCATAGTGCATAGTACAAGAAAGGTTAGGGATCATTTAGAAGAAAGAGAGGATTGACACTATGTTATAATTGCAGAAGACTAAGACATATTTCTAAAGAATGCCCTGGTATAGGCCCACTTTGTCTTTGTTGTAAATATATTGGTCATGAGGTTGAAGATTGCACAAGGATGATTTCTAAAGTTGAAAAGATGAACATGAGACAAGAAGACTATGGAGAAGGTCAAGAGACTAAGGATATGTTAAAGAATCATACAACAAAAGAGTCAGAGACTATGTTAATATAGTTAAAAGAAGAAATGGATGATTATAGAGACATCAATTTACTAGAGATCCTGAAAGAAAAACAATGCATAGTTACAAGAATAAAAGACTTCAACATAGGCTATGTATTAGATGAAGAAACACATGTGAATATTATGCCAGAAAGAACTTGGGAAATTTTGGGAAAGCATGCTATGATACCTTCAATGAGAAGGATAGGCTTGTTTAAAGGAAATATGATAACCCTATGTGGAAGAGTTACTAATATACCTATGATTGCTCACGGAACTATGACTTAAGAATAATTTGAAGTTATTGGGTTTGTTGAGAACAACGCCCATTTTTTACTTTTATTAGGAAAGACTTGGATTGAGAAGGATCGGATTAGAAGGAAAGCATAGGAGGAAGCCACATAAAAGAAAAAGAAATAATTAATGGATTTCATAACCAGAAGAATAGCGCAACTAATAGAAGAACAAGGGGATCAATCGAAGCAACCGAGGGTCAGATAATTAGCTGTCTAATTTCAAAGAACACAAAAAGACTTAAAGAACCTGTCCATGCAAGAAAGAAGTATAGACACACCAGAAATAGAAAATGAAGGAACATTAATCGCAGAATATGTAAGAACAGATCAACAGTGCGAAGTCACTTTACTAGGAGAAGACAAGAATAAAAATGGAAAGAGGAATCCAGAGACTCGGATCAAAAGAAAGAAGGCAAGGAAGCTCAGTAAGAATAAAGATAAGTTAGAAAAATTGCAGGAAGTTCCATAATATACGTTGCAGGAGGCAGATATGTAGAATTTGAACCTCGCTGGAATAACAGAGCAACGCAGAATGGGACTTCACCACGACGAAGCTATATCACCGTTGGAGGCACCCCGACCATTAGAATGACACTCCAAAATGGCTAGAAACACAGTTAATGTCGGAAATACCTCCACTGGACCGTTGACACTGCCCCATAATATATGGATTCATATTTATTGAGGCATTCCTACCCGTTGGAAGGATTCGTTACGACGTTTCCTATTTAACCCATCAGATGCTACATCGGGACCACTTTTTTGCAAACCGTGATTATCCGAGCTAACAGAGAATCCATTGTATCGCACTTTTCTTTCTAGACCTCGCCATCCATTAGGTTACCTCATTTGTCTGTTCTCCTACCCGAGTTATTTGATTATGAGTGTGCATGTCGAACGAACATAGCATAATAGAGAAGATTGTGGAAGAGATACTTGTCGACCTCATGATTGAGAGAGTCATGTATGTGGGAATAAAGGAATCGTCGATTGGATTATTGCAATAATCCCCCCTCGACTGGACCTTGGTCTAGATGAACCGTGACTAACGTGAAGCTAACGATATGGCTAACGTGAAGCAGATCTCGTCAGTATTGTTAGAATACATACCACCTTTGTCCACCACGGTGAACCACGATAGTATCCCGCGTGATTTCGAATACACGCTAATAACTGTGTACCTCTCGAAGGGGATACATGCAGTTGGACCCCAGTTAGGAGATATTCCATCTCTAAAGAGAAACGACTTTGACCTAGGAGATCGAAAGAACTACGTAATGCTCACTCCACATCGGTATTTGATGAAGACAGTTGGGAAGAAGCAGTGCATAGTCTCCCAGCCATGGATAAAGGAGCTCGCGCAGTCGACAATCCTAAATGTAATGAATATCCCCCACTTCAGTCGACATTAGGAGGTTAATGCCTGCGTTAAGGTCCTCCTATCATGCTACCATGGAGGGTATATGTGGCTTCATAAGTGTGTGACTATGGATTCGACGTTGATCCATATCACCACAAGATTTAGTATGCAAGGACCGAACCCTCACTAGTTCTACCCAGGGAAGACCTCAGATCGCTCCCTAAGTCAATGTATAAAGGAAGATTATAGCTATGTAGAAAAGGGAAAGCGAGGCTACAAGGTATCCTCCATCCAGGATGGCGTAGTGTGCCTACCTTGTCAGCTCATTGATGGAAATATCGTTAGAAAGAATCATCTGACATACGACACTGGATTTGTTTTAGACCTTGCAGGGAAGTGCATAGAAGGCATGAAAATGAACTAGGCGAGTTACCTCAACAACGAGTTGGAGAAAGATTTCCACGAAGAACAAAACCAAGGATATGAGGTTCATTTTAGTTGTCTACTGGTACTAATGACCTTCATATCTTGGAAGATGTCAAAAGGAGTGACATTCCCTGAAGTTGAGCCATCAGAACCATTGGTTGCAAGGTTCTCCACCTTGTGGTACACGAATGATATGGAAAAGTAGTGGAAGTTGAACGCGATGTTCCATTCTTACTACCTACATCTGAAGTGCGCCATTGAATCATTTCGATGAATGAGCCTGAATACTTTGCATCAGTACAGACCTCTATCGAAGGTTCGCATAGATCAACACTTTATTTATATCACTACACGTAGGGATGAAAGAAAGGAGGAGTTGCAGTCCTACTATAAGTTGACCTAGGAAGACATGGAAGAGATCACTAAGGCATGGCCAAAAGAATTCCTTGTACCATTCAAAGGTGTCAAACTATCTGACCCTGACATCATCGGAAGTCCATTGGTCACTCGGTTTGAACATGATGGAAAAAAGAAAAATAAGAGAAAGGAGGATCTACAGAACATAGAAAGTGACGAGGGGGACAACACTTCAGAGAAAACTACACCTGACTTGCCCGTAGGAGGAGGAGGAGGAGACGAAATGAACCAAGAGGAAGGAGGAGAAGAAGAAGACAAGAACAAAAAAGGCAAAGTTACACCATCGAAGGACCCCCTTAGAGAGGCCGAGAAATGGAATAAAATATATGTTTCTCCACAGAAACCCTCATAAAGAAAGAAGACCCGAGCCAATAATCCTCAGTCGAAGAATGTGCTCACAATGGGCAATGTATATCTCATCATCCCAGCTGTGGAGGACACCTCAGAGGATATCCTACAAATAAAGAAGAAAAGAAAGAAACATTGTATGAAATAATAGTGAAAGAGCTCAAGGACATACATCAATCCATCTATTTGAGCCGCGCAGTACCTACTGTGCCTTCTTCAGCATAAAGTGTATAATTGGGGGATCAGCTCATCCAATTATGAAGATTATCAAATGCAACCGAGGCTCCAATTCGTCGAGTCCAAGAAGAAAAGGATCAGGCCATAGAGGCCTTGAACCAATAAAAGGAGGAGGTCCTAGAGAAATTTCAAGTTGCACAGAAGGAGAAAAGTGAAATTCAGGCAAAGTTCGAGTAGAACAATGCGGAGATATAGGATGAAAAAGACCAACTACTCACAGAGTAGATTGTGATCAAATATGAAGTGACTAAAGAAATTCTATCTATGCTGAGCTTGGCTCAGGAGGAAGAAGAGTCAGTCGAGATACAAGTGGGGAAGCTCGCTAAGGTCGTTCAACAACTTCAAGCAAGGGTAATGGAGATAGAGAATCAAGCAGTGTCGAGCACTCCACAAGAAGTACACAACCAAAGGGAGGAAGCAACCAGGAATGTAGTAGAAAGAATAACATCAACCTCCTCAGAGTGTAAGCAACTAAGTGACTGAAGTGCGCAAACCTATGAGCGTCTGGCAGAAGATTCAGAGATGAGGAAATTAGAAGCACAGCTCCAGTAGGTGAAGCAACATGAATCCACCATGCAAGCACAGATGAATCTACTTACTACAGTTGAGAAGATGAAAATATCATAGGAGCAATGTGAAATTCATTAGTAGATTACTACTATCCAAAGAAAAGTCATGGAAGTGACACAGAGACTCCAACCGGTGCAGGACGAAGCTTGCATGATTATTGAAGAATTTGAAGGGCAAGGCTTGCAGCTAGACCAACTGGTTGTGACAATGGAACAATGCCTAAAAGGGCCTGTTACTGAGAAAGTGATCCAGTAGTTCGTTGAGCAGAAATCTCTAGCAAAGTAGCAAGTCGAGGCAACTCGAGCTAGATTTGAGGCCTTTGAAGCAGTGTTGCCCAGATATGAGTGACTCGGGATGAGTCACAGGTGAGTGTTGGGGGCCTATTGGCCCTCAACTAGGTTTTGAGGAAACATTGTTCATGTTTGACCATTTTTGGGACTTCGACAGGTTGGTCGAATATGGAGTGCTCGAGCGAAGCAGAGATCATGGGATATCGCCTGTTTTGCAGGCTTGTGGACCCAAAAAAGGGATTTTAGGGTTTATGTAATGGGTATGGGATGTTGTCCCATGGGTTTACCCATGATTAGGCCTTTTTTTAATTTATAAATAAGTACCTAGGGGATGAAAGAAGTAGTGTGTCTTAGTGCATGGCGACCGGTCTAAGTGGGCTTCGTGCAAGAATATGTAAAGGTTGCTAAGTGCAAAGAATAGTTGTTGGATTTTGTGCATATTGTGTGTTGAGACTTGAAGAGCTAAGTGCAAGTGTTTTTTAAGTGATTCATGCAGACAGACTGTGTAAGGATTTGTGCTATCAAGGAGTTGGCTATGTGCGTTGACCTGAATTTGAGGAAGGTGGATCTAGTGCACTATGCGTAGATCACTTGTCTAGTGTGAGGCTTGGCTCTATGGATCTATGCATAGGATTAGATACATGTAAGATATTGCAAAATAATAAAGAAGAAGAAGAATAATTTGGGGGACGTATCCCCACACTGGGGTGAACCACGTATATCCTATGTTGATGTGCTTTGTGCGATGTTGCTGATGTTGATTATGTGATTATTTTCTTAAGTGTTGTTGATGTTATGTATCATGAATGAATCTAATGTTGTAGATTAGTTCTTAATGATGTGAATGAATGTTAGATTTAAGCTAATTCTGTGTGATAAGTAATTGGAAGTGTTAAATCTTGATTATTACTGTGTTGTTTTGTAATAAGGGTTTGATCTATGATGTGAATGATATTTAAGAACTAATGCATGTTGTTGGCTAAGTGTCCTGCTAAGTATTGTAATCATAGATCTATGTCCCAGCCTAGTTGTAGGCACCTAATTCCTACAACCCCCCTACCTCTACCTCAGGTGAGACTTCATTTGCTTCACAGGTGTTGCCGAAAGGGCCGATAGTTAGGGTTTTGTTGGTGCGTTGTTGAAGCGTTGAACCCTGAGTTTGCCCCTGTGCCAACATGGACGTCATAATTATGTACTTAAAACTGATGGAAACTTGAATAATTATATAATGATTATTGCGAAGAACTAATAAGCAAAGAGGTACATTTTTCCTTTTTGGATTCAACATATTGTATACATGATGATATCTTAAAAAAAAATCAATCCTTGTAGAAGAAAACAATAATTGAAATAGATGAGAGAATGTAATAAAAAGTCGGTTTGATTTTCTGTGTTCGATATGATTAGTTTAAAGGAAGCAATCTACACAAAGAATTGAGTGAACAAGGAAGAAATAAAGTGGAATAGATTTTGTCACTAGTCTCTATATATAAACTAAATCTATTTTGAGCATAATTGTGTTAAGAACCAAATATCAATATAGCATAGAAAACCCTCAGAATAAGTACTCAACACCTTGAAAAAGTGAGAATTTCAGATAATAAGCCTCTTTGAGGGGGCAACCTCCTTTTACCCCACATAAATGTTCAAGTACAAGATGATTCCAAATGAAAATGTCTCCTTAGTATATATAGGAGACTAGAAGGTATAATTACAACTAATGTAATAAAGCCGACATAAACAAAATAACATTACTAATGTAATATGCCCCAATTAAGGGGTGATGAGCCAATATTAGGTATTAACATGCCCCTCCCCTTGAGACAAGTGTTTTCCGCAACACTTGAGTAACTCTGGATGCTTCTGTATAAAATAATCATCTTCCCAAGTGGAATCTTCAACTGATAGTTTCCTCCATTTAATGAGATACTCTGAAATGGATCTATTCCTCAGCTGGTGAATTCTTGTTCCAGTGATGGATTCATGCTCCAATATGATTTTTCCTTCCTCATCAAGTTCTGGAAATATAGTTTGAACTAGGATCTTGTCACCTATAACCTTCTTTAAGCATGAAACAAGTAAAACTGGGTGTACTCGTGAAGATGCAGGCAACTCCAATTTGTATGCCATAGTGCCAATCTTTTGCAACACCTTATAAGGGCCATAGTACTTTGGTGATAATTTATTATCCTTCTTGGCTTGCTTGAGGGACATCTTTTTGTATGTTTGTAGTATTAAAAACACCCAATCCCCTACTTCAAAACTTCTTTCACTACGATGTTCATCTGCTTGTTGCTTCATACGATTTTGTGCCATGGTCAGGTTGTCCTT
>JASDQU010353209.1:0-12099 GCA_032191745.1 Picea mariana
TGCTAACATTCGCGATGAAATAAATCGCGAGATAGAGATGTATAGAGAATGTGCTGGATTATTTGGCTTTGAAGATGCAGTCAGGCTAAGGACCCGTTTGATGCCACGTAAGTCATTAGATTTATAAAATTCAATTATGTATTTTAAATTTCAAAATTTAAATTTTTATTTGAAACTTGATTATGTTTATTGTTTAAAACTTTAATGTGTTTTTTCTTTCTTATTTATTGCAGATGTTTGGTGGAGGAACTATGGCACAAAAGCACCAAATTTACGAAAAATTGCCATTAGAATACTCAGTCAAACCTGTAGCTCTTCGGGTTGTGAGCGCAATTGGAGTATTTTTGACAAAATACATTCCAAAAGACGCAACAGGTTAGAAGTTAGAACTATGGGGTCTACAAGTTTCGAATCAAACAATTTAACAAGCTTATGAGTTGCAAATGTTTTGAGTTTCCCAACTAATTTTTCTTTAAGGTTGTCATAATTAAAATTGGATATACACATAAAAGTTAAGACTCGCAACCGTTGGGAGAACTAAATCATTCATATTAGAATAATTATTGAGGTTTCCATTGGGCCCTCGTCGCTCTAGTGAACCCTCCTGTGTGATTCTTTGGCGACCATGGATCTAGACTTAGGAGGGGGTCATTCCTCTCCTCTTGATGCGGATGAAGCTACCTTCTGAGCTTTGGTGGCCTTTCTTGGGAAAATGATCCAGATAGCCCATCCTTTGTGGTTTGTCAAAAGGATCAATAACATCCTTGAGGTGGCAATCCTTGTTTCCACTTCGTGTCACATGGCTCTTGCCTTGCTGATAGAGGCCTTATTGGTCAGTTCACAGGGATTTGGCCCTCACCTAGATCTATGTATACTTGGGTTTAGAAGAACTGGCATGCTTTGATCAAAGGCAAGATGACCCATTATTATTGTGGCCAAGGGTTTTAAGCCTTTTCATTCAAAACCAAGGAGGATTGAGACTCAATCTTCAAAAGCAACCCTTACTTCTTTGGCCCCAGAGAAATTTACCTCAACAGGTGGACTCTGGATGTCGACGTTGAGTTGGATGCCCCTTCGGTAGTACCCATGTGGGTTTGACTCTTTCATTTGCCTTTGCACTGCTAGGAACAAGACTCATTGAGAAGCATTGATAACACGCTTGGGAAATACATTGATAAGTCAGAATCCAAATACGAAATGTTTGCATCTGCAAGGATTTGTGTGGAGGTGGATCTAGAAAAAGAATTGTCGAAAGTAATACTATTTTGGATAGATGGCGACATATTTAGAAATTGGACTATGAACAACTGCCATTCAAGTGCAAAACTTGTGATGAATATGGCCATTTTGCAAAAGATTGCAAAAAAATGTACCCCAAGCTCAGATGGTACCATACAAAGAAGAGTAGTGGCAGATGGTCAAGAAAAAGATGAGATCTAGACTTGCAAACCTTCTAGAAAAAACTCAACTACTCATTCCTCTTCATCGCATGCGGTGATTCCTTTTGCCTTTCTCATGGGACCTTCTCAACTTTTCTCCTCCTCAACCCAAATCCCTTCTAGATCCACCATCAAAAGTCCCATTCCACTCTCAAAGGTTATCCCCTCTACGAATCACTTTTCTTTTCTCTCTGAAGAAGACCCACCAACTTTAGTAGAAATCATTGCCTCTTTAGGTAAAACCCTTGTATTTGTTTTCGCTGCAAGAAAGCCCTTGTACTCTTTGACTCTAGTGGAAGGCCTTCTCTTGGAGGAGGAAGAACCCATCTTTGATTGACAGGAAGAAATAGATCATTTTCCTGAGAAGTCGTAGCCTCCGTTTGAAGGGGTTCAAACTAGAAAGCAAGCGCACCAACAATGTGAAGAGGACGACAAGGAGGAGGAAACATAAGAGAATCGTCAACCTTGGAAAGCATGTAGAAGCCCAACAAAGGAAATTAGGGAAGAAATTGCTAATAGGGAGAAAAGGATGGGTGTCCAAACTACCCTAGACAAATCCTTGGTCTTTGGAGCAAGGATCACGACTCTCAAAAGCCTAGGAACTCGAGGACCGCCAAGCAGCTAGTGTGGCAGTAGCTCCAAACCCCCCTCAGGTAAATAATGATCACAGTCTCTTGGAACAATAGAGTTATGGGAAGTTGGTATAAAGAAGAAGCTTTAAGGGATTTGATCAAAGTACAGAAACCCGCTATTCTCCTCCTCCAGGAGACAAAATTAGAAGAAACTAAGATTTTAAAGGTTGGAAAGAAACAATGGAAAGTAAGCGCTGGAGTAACAAATAATTCAAGAGGAGCCTTAGGGGGAATTCACACTCTTTGGGACAACTGAGTGTCTAATATAGACTCAAGCAATCGCACGCAACATTGGATAATGACTAGTCTCACACATCTGCAAAATAGGTAACAAATTTCATGTTTTCAATGTCTATATGTGTTGGTGTTTTCATGATTCTCAAACCTTGATAGTTATTACCTTATGATATTAAACATGTTTTACATTATGCCACAATTATCATAGAATAACTACACACTGAAAATCTCAACTATAACAATGCATCGAAAATAACAAGATCTAGAAATATTAACCCTGCACAGTAGACACAAGAACACAAGAGTTTATCCTGGTAAAACCCGAACTCGGGACAAAAACCCATCAAAATTTTCTCTAGAAGAATATAGTCCAAGATATTACCAGTGTGTCTCCATCAAGAGCAAAAATACCATACAGAGTATCCACCCCAAGTCTAGCGCCTCTCCTAGAATTAGCGGAATTGTAAAGTGACCAAGAAAGACCAAGAGAGAGGCTAGCACCTTTAGGATAACCTCCAAGATGACCCTAGCGTCTTTTGCTAGCTGCAACTAGCACTTCTCTAAACTTGCGCCTTAGTCAGTAAGTGATAGTGAATATGTAATAATGAAATGAGATTGCCCTTTATTTATACTTGTTTCAACACCTTAATTAACCTACCAGGGCCGACTTGTCATTTTTTCTTTAATAATAGTTTTCTTCAATAATTCAATGGGTTCGACTTCTTCTTCTGTCTTCTAGGGTTTTCTGTATTGGTTTCTTGTATTTTTCCTTCGAGAATGACTGCTTGAAGTTGCCAAACTCCAACACTCCCTCTTAACGAGGTAGACATTCTCCATACTTGGACTTCTTCTGTCATAGAAAAGTTTTCTTCATGAGTCATGTTGATGTGTCATCTCCACACATGCATTCCATCCCGAAATATGCATGTGATAGCATCTCATGTCCATCCACTCCTTGTCAGGAGAAGGACTACACCTAGGCCATTAACCACTGGGAAAGCCTCGTGAGTGAATGAATCATTACCCTTGGTCATATCAGCACTAGCATAGCCTCGCGCATGACCAATATAGGATAATGTCTGCCTGAAACTTACCTAGGCCTCTCACCACTAGCAAAACCCCGTGGATGAGTGAGTCATTCTCCCCTTGGTCATATCAACACTAGTATAGCCCCGTGCATGACCAATATGGGGGAACGTCTGCTCGAAGCTATGGGCCATTCACTACTAGTAGAGCCCCGTAAGTGAATGAATCATTCTCCTTTGGTCATATCAACACTAGCATAGCCCTGTGCATGACCAATCTAGAAGAATGTCTGCCCGATGCTATTTCCTGGAGATCATCAACATACCTGAGCCATTCACCACTAGCAGAGCCCCGTGAGTGAATGAATCATTCTCCCCTTGGTCATATCAACACTAGCATAGCCCTGTGCATGACCAAATTGGGGGAATGTCTTCCCGATGTTGAAACATCAACACTCATCACTAGCCAAATCAACATGGCTAAGCCTTTGTATCATCCTCCTCATCGAAGTTAGCATGGCCATTTTGGGAAGATATCTGCAATCTGCTCATTTGTGGATAAGTACTGGAGCCTCACTACTCCCTTTTGTACCATGTCTCGGATGAAGTCTTGCAAGAAGCTTATGAAGTTGCACCACTTCATGACTTGTGACACTGGCTGTGACATACTCCGTCTCTACTGTACTGAGTGCTATAGAAGCCTGCTTCCAGCTTATCCTAGAAATCGCAACTGATTCCAAGCTAAAGCAACACCCTGAGGTTCTCAATATGTCTACTGCGCTCTCTGCTCAATCAGAATCTATATATCTCTGCAACCTCGCTTCATCACCTAAGGCAAACCATATCCAACTGGAGGGGTTTGGCACCATATTGGATTAGGATCTCATCTCATTAGTCTTGTCTTGCAGATGTTGGCCTTTGGAGGCTTGGATCTTCTCTTCAGAGAGCCTTTGGGGGGGTATTATCATTGTATTGATCATAATTGTAGCAACTAACATCCTATCTTTGATATTATTGGGGTTTTCTTCCAGATCTGCATATCTCTTGTTCAAGGATCTATCTACTATCTAAATAAAGGTCAGATCTGACATTATTGGTTCTATATTGGTGTTCCTTCTTGTATCTTGTCTTGTTTATGATACATGCTTTAGATATGTTGTTCCATTGCTTAATCATCATCATATAAACCCTCATGCGCAACTCCATGAGTAAACCTATAAACACATAAGCAAACACAACAAACAGTGAGCAGTTAACGTTCCAAGCAAAAAGCAAATTTGGCTTGGGAACATTTAAGTGGTATCAGAGCGTTGATCCTCCCAACCAGTGGGGATTAGCGCATGTAGAAGTTCAGTGGTATTTACATGGGCAGACACAGGAAGCAGACATGTGAAACAGAGGCAGAGATGGAGGGTTCAGGTGAGGACAGTGAGCTACAGATTCTAGCAGGTTTTGCCAAGGAGTTACAACACTCCATAAACCAGATAGAAAGTGCACTTGTGCACCACCTACAGGAGAACCAAGAAGCAATGCGCAGGGGATAGTTTGAAATGAGGGAGACTTTGGAAAGAGTGAATGCCAGCTAGGAGAGGCTTGCGTAACTCCTATTACAGATGACCCATGTAGGAAAGGGACTGAAAATTTATGCAAACATGGAAGCTAGTGGGTCTCATGGGGGAACAAGACCTCATTAGGAGCATAGCCCACACTATCACACTGAGGGACAGAGTTATGGAGGTGGAGCTCCTCAGGGGCCAACACATAGTAGGATCATCCCTAGACCCTACCTACCCACATTCCTGGATAACCAACCACAACACAACTATGAGGATGAAATTGAGGACAACTTTGAGCAGTATGCCAAGCAGTACCACGCCTTGAGTGCAGGGTTCCAGAGGTAACTCACGCTGGATCAGTATTGTGGAATCAAGTTCCGGGGTAAGCCAAAACAGTATCAAAGACCTAACTATGAATTGGAGTGCAGGGCAGGCAAGATGGAAATCCCCTATTTTGATGGATCTTCCAAGGTGACTGCGCAAGCATGGGTGTAGAAACTTGATACCTACCTATAGCTTAACCCCATGAGGGAGATGGATGCCATCAAGTTTTCCACCATGTACTTGGAGGGCAAGGGTCATGATTGGTGGTACCATGGGTTGACCACACTGGGTCACAACTAGATCACATCTTATACAAAGTTTACATAGAGGCTCATTGACAGGTTTGACTAGGGGGATCCGGAGCTACCTTTTAGGTAATTCAGCCAACTTAGACAGACAAGATCACTAGAGGCTTACATAGAAGTGTTTAAGAGGATAGTAGTTATGGTACATGACGTGTCTCAATCGAGACTTATGATGCTCTTCACAGAAGGGTTGATGGAGCCCTTGAGGGGTTGGGTCAAGGCTCTTAAGCCTGCCAACTTGCATGATGCGATATGGAAGACTAGGGACTTAGGATCAACAACAAAGATGAAATTCACCCCTAGACCTCCTCTAAACCAAGGGGGTAGAGACCAAAGACGTCCTATGAATCAAGGAGGGAGAGACCAAAGGGGCTTTGACCGAGGAAGAGGTAGGATGGATGAGCCCACTAGGAGGGAATTGAGAAGGAAGCCTCACCTGCAAAGAGCCTTGGGACCCAACACACAAATGCATGGGCAAAGGCAAGGCTCACTACATTGAAGTGATCTCGGATGATGAGGAGGAGGAAGATTTCGGCCATCTACAAAACATAGAGGCAGAGGCCACAGGACACACAGAAGAGGAGGATGCAAGTCACGACCTTGCAACAAATGAAAAGGTGACACTAGCATCCATCAATTGGGTACCTAAATTCAACACTTTCAGGATGAGAGGGGTGCTACAAGGGAAAAAGGTCTCAATCCTCATTGATGGGGGTGCTTCACACAACTTCATTGATTCAGCCCTACTACAAAGGAGACACATACCTACAGTTGAGTTTGAGGGATTTCGTGTGGAGGTAGCAGGGGGCGCACCATGCCTTGTGACAGATACATTCTAGGAATGAAGCTTACATTGGGCAGGCATGATTTGGCACATGATTTCTATGTTATGGACCTTCTAGACACCAACATCGTCCTTGGAGTATATTGGCTCAGTACATTGGGGCCAATCACCACAAATTACAAAACCATGGAAATGTCTTTACAGAGGAAAATGGTAAAAAGGTGATTCTCAGGGGCATGACAGGCAACACACCGAGAGTGGTGACAACAAAGCGCATGGAGGCCATCTTCAGGAGGGAAGACATTGCTTATGCAGCAAAGTGTAGAATATCAGTTAGGGTGGATAAGAAGGGGGAAACTCACTACTCACCAGAGATCTAGAAAATCATTGACAGGCACAACAAGGTCTTTGAGCCCATACCACCAGGGGCACCACCAGATAGGGGGTTTGAGCACATCATAGAGTTGGAGGAGGGTGCAAAACCTATCATCACCACTCCCTACAGGCACCCCAAGAAGTATAAAGACGAAATTGAGAAGGCCATTAAAGAATTATTAGACATGGGCCACATTAGGCCAAGTTCCAATCCCTTCGCATCTTCAGTGGTATTGGTGAAAAAGAAGGATGGCACAATGCACATTTGTATTGACTATAGGGCCTTAAATAAGAAGACAATAAAAAATAGATACCCCATTCCGAGGATTGATGAGCTCCATGGGGATGTATACTTCACAAAGATTGACTTGCGCTCCGACTATCATCAGATAAAGATGAGGGAGCAAGATATCTCCAAAACTGCTTTCCGATGTCACTATGGACATTGTGAGTTTTTGGTAATGCCTTTTGGGCTGACTAATGCGCCAACCACCTTCCAATCTTGCATGAATCATTTGTTCAACAAGCAACTGAGGAAGTTTCTATTGGTCTTCTTTGATGACTTCTTGATCTATAGCAAAACTTGGGAGGAACACCTTCAACATGTGGAGCAGATTTTGGCTATCCTGGAAGAACAATCCTTATATGCTAAGGAATCCAAATGTGAGTTTGGAATGACAGAGGTCCTTTATTTAGGGCACATCATTGAAGTGAAGGGGGTACATGTGCGCCAAGAGAAGATACAAGCTATACTTGACTGGCCCACACCTAAGACACTCACATAATTGAAGGGATTTTTGGGCATCTGTTGCTATTATAGGAGGTTTGTCAAGGGTTTCTCTCAACTTTGCGCACCTTTGACCGATTTGACCAAGAAAGGGGCATTCAAGTGGAGCCCAGAAAAACAATTGACCTTTGACAAAATGAAGAAGGTGATGAGTATGTGCCCCGTATTGGCCCTACCAAATTTCTCACAACCTTTCATAGTAGAGTGTGATGCCTTAGGGAAAGGCATTGGGGCAATGCTTATGTAGAATAGGCACCCTATTGTTTATGAAAGCCGAAAATTGAGAGGTCTTGAGCTCCTCTACACCATCTATGACAAAGAAATGCTAGCCATCATGCATGCATTGGCTAAGTTCATGCAATATTTGGTTGGGGCAAATTTTGTTGTACGAACAGATCACAACAGCCTCAAGTACTTCGTGGATCAAAAGGACTTGAATGAGAGGCAACAAAAGTGGGTGAGCAAAATCCAGGCTTATGACTTTGACATTGAGTTAGTCAAAGGGAAGAATAATGTGGTGGCAGATGCCTTATCCAGAAGACCATCGATTTATGCCATGACCGACATCTCAGTGGATTGGAAGGCCCACCTTTTGGTGGAATATTCAAAAAACAAATTTGCAGGCGAAGTGATGGATGGACAGGTACAAGATGATAACTTTAGAATCATGGATGACATCATATACTAAAAGGGTCGAATTTTCTTGGTCCCCAAGTCAACCTTTAAGGCCAAGGTGCTACAAGCATGCCATGATTCACCAGTAGCAGGGCATCAAGGGTTCATCAAGACATATAGGTAGATACGAGAGAGATTCGCTTGGAAGGGCTTGAAAGAAGATGTGATGCGCCACATCAAGGACTGCAACACTTGTCAGGTAAACAAGGACGAACACACTCACCCAACAGGACTACTACAACCACTTCCCGTTCCAGAGCACAAGTGGGAAAGCATATCTATGGATTTCATCACAGGGTTGCCCAGGGCTTAGGGCAAAGATTGCATTTTCGTGGTAGTAGACACGTTGACTAAGTTTGCGCATTTTTTCGCCATTGCCACAGACTACAGTGCAACATAGGTTGCAGATTTGTTCTTCCGGGAGGTCTTTAGATTGCATGGCTTGCCCAAAACCATTGTGAGTGATAGGGACAACAGGTTTATGAGTACATTTTGGCAGGAACTCTTCAGGTTGGTAGGTATGGTCTTAACACCTAGCACCAACTATCATCCTCAAACAGATGGCCAAACAAAGATACTCAAAAAATGGGTTGAAGGCTACCTCAGGAATTATGTGGCAGGGCAACAAAAGGCATGGGTTAAATGGCTTCACTTGGGGGAGTATTGCTACAACACCACCCATCATATGTCCATTGGTATGCCACCTTTTAAAGCCTTATACAACTATGACCCCCTCTCATTTGTGGAGATTGTCTTTGGAGACAACAGGGCTCCCATGGTTCAGGATTGGATTCAACAGAGTCAGGACATACTCAAGGAGCTGAAGGACCACCTGCAAAGAGCATCGAATCAAGAAAAGGTACAAGCAGACAAGCATAGGGTAGAGCACACATTTGAGGTCGGTGACTTGGTTTATTTGAGGCTTCAACCGTATAGGCAGGAATCCATTAAGAGAAGTGATGCAGAGAAGCTCCAACCTCGCTTTTTCGGTCCATATAGGGTCAACAGGAGGGTAGGGGCCGTGGCATATGAGCTTGATCTACCACATGGCAACAAATACACACTGTCTTCCACGTGTCTTGTTTGAAGAGAGGCATTCGTAAACATATCATTTCTATTGAGGAATTGCCACCTTTGGATGAAGAAGGAGAGTTGGTACTGATACCGGAGGATATGCTAGAATTCAGGGAGAAGCAGTTAAGGAAAAGAAGCATCAAAGAATATTTGGTCAAGTGGAAGAACCTACCCATAGAGGATGCCACTTGGGAAGGGGAACAGATGATTCAGGAGATAGGTACAGAATTGCTTGTGGGCAAGCAATTTGTAGCAGGGGAGACTGTAATGTCCCCCACCTCTTGATGAAGAGGTCTGGAGAGACTCAGTAGTCTAGCTATCCCCACTAGACTATAGTCTCATGCATCATGGGGACAAAGTCAACCAGAAGACACTTCCTAAGCACAACTTTATATTACTGAGTTGACTTTGTGTGAAAAAGGGTAACTCAATGAAAGAAAAGAAAAGGTGGAGTTAAGCTAAGAGTTAACCTTAGGGGTTAACTAACTCAACAAAAGAATAGACTAGAGGTATAAAAGAAAGGAAGGGTGCACTTCTAAGGCATTCTGGATTATTATCATATTTTGCATTGGAGCTCTTGAGCACAAGAAGTTTTGAGGGTTTTGTGACTAAAACCCTAGAGATCAACTCGATGGTGAAAGATCCCACCTTTCTTGATCCAAGCTTGGTCCAGGAGGTGCAACAATCCTCCCACACCATTCTACAGTGTTGCAGGGGTCAGATCTATTGGTAGAGGAAAGCCAGTGTGCAACCTAGGGGGTTTCCAGTAGGAGGGCGCACCACCGTGAGAAGATCAGTTCAATATGAAGTAAGGACGAAGCTTTTTGGCAAAGGAGCATCTGGGTTTTCTTCATATGGTCTAGGGCATCATTTCTTGTCTATTCAAGAGGAGGTTTTCCGAACAAATTATTTCCTGGAGCTTGGCACGACTTGGAGGAAAGAGGGGTTCACTGCAGAAGGAAGTTTTCATTATTTGGTGTTCTAGATCTTCATAAATCATCTTGAGACTTCACCAACTAGATTGTTTTGGCCCAATCTATCATTCCGGTGAGTTTTGTAGCAGTTGGAGGCTTCTAGAGGTGAGGACGAAATCTTGGAGATTCAATCAACCAGGAGGGCGCAAACCAGTTGAGGGTTTGCTCATTTGGAGGGTCAAGGCTTTACCCTTCATCCTGAAGCTTTGCCAGGGGGGTTCTAGTAGCCCGATGTACATTCCAGGAAGGTTTTGGGGCATTTGGAGCACAGTAAGAGGTGGGCCGAAACCTAGGGATTTTGCAGTAGCCAGGGAAGTGCGCAACTCAGCCAGTTGCAAGGGTTTGGCACCATATTGGATCAGGATCTCATCTCATCAGTGTTCTCTTGTAGCTGTTGGCCTTTGGAGGCTTGAATCTTCTCTTTAGAGAGCCTTTGGGAGGATATTATCATTGTATTGATCATTATTGTAGCAACTGACATCCTATCTTTGATATTATTGGGGTTTTCTTCTAGATCTACAGATCTCTTGTTCAAGGATCTATGTACTATCTAAATAAAGGTCAGATCTGACATTATTGGTTCTATATTGGTGTTCCTTCTTATATCTTATCTTGTTTATGATATATCTTATTTTGGAGACTTGGGATCCGTATAGAATGGATCAAAAGTGGAAATTACAAGTTTTCAAATGTCTTAAAAAAGTACAAGGCACTTCTGGTGTCCCAAAAGCTCCTAATTCACCAAAAATTGGCAGAATCTTCCCTTGTTTATTTGCAAACCTGCACAAAACAGCAAACAAACAAATGGAAAAGATGCCCAAAACACTTTAAGAGTGTCTTTGGATGTTAGTATGAAAACCCAAAAATATTCTAAGTTAAAACTTATGAAAACTAGCAAAAGGAACTAAGGAAAACATGCTAGAAAGATTGCTTCCTTAGGATCTTTAACTCTTTTTAGAGAGAAGAAAAATTAAAAGCACTTATAATTGTTAAATATGAAAGCTAAGCACAAAATGAAAGATCTCTTTATAATCTTTAGATTTTACTAGAAATGAAATTGCAGAAAAAAGACTTTCCTATGATCTTGCTTGTAAAGATAAAATTTTTGCAAGTAAGCTATGATCAAAACATATAATCTACAAATCAGATCTACTTATGAATTTAAATTGCAGTTGTTAAATTAAATATTAGTTTATAATGGTCAATTAGAAATTAGACTTAGGCATTAATAAAGTCAAAGTGACTTTAGGTTAATTTATTTGCTTTTAGGTCAGATATTTGCTTTTAGGTTATATTTTCACTTTATCTCACATTCATAAAGTGGTTTGACTCTACTTGATTGTAACCTATATAAGAAAGCTATTTGCTCTCTTATTTCATTGATTGAATAGAGACAGATAACCTTATTCAAGTTATCTTGGTTTCTGTGTGTGCTCAATTTCCGTTACATTGTATCAGAGCGAGGTTAGGGCCACGGAGTCTGGGAGCGCGTGAAGACCTAGGGACTGCTGCCGGCAGTGACGGATTGAGGGATTGCCAACGTAGCACACTCAAGGAGCCGAAAGGGTTTCGGATCAGCCGAAGTCGGGTTCATTTGATTTTTCGGTTTTAAAAGCCAGATTGCAGGTATTTTGCCATTATTTATCTGCTAAGTTCAGTATTTTACGATCATCTATGGCTACATTGACCAACATCATGTTGGAAGGCAACCAAAAGTTCTCTGGGAAGAACTACAATACCTGGAAGCAATGCATATTGGCCATTTTTGCGTACCGGTGCCTGTCAGATGTTGTTCTGGGCACAAGTCCTCGTCCCACGGTTGCAGGTAAAGACCAGGACAAGTTTGATGGCTAAGACAGAGAGGCCGTGATGCTGATCAAATTGTTCGTGACAGATGAGATGCCACCTGGGG
>JASDQU010353213.1:0-12098 GCA_032191745.1 Picea mariana
AAGTGTAGGAGAAAAATCGTGGCAGAAAAAGAGCAGTAGAAAAATCACGACAGAAAATTTGCAACAGAAAAATCACGGCAACAACATGGTTGGGGTCTATTTATGAGAGATATGGCACATCTTGTTTGTGGTATGTTTTGTGAGTTATGGTTTAACTCTTGAGATGGTTATTGGATGTTCAATATTGTTGCATATATCGGATTTATTGAGGGATACAATTGGTATTTTGTTGTTGGTATTTGACATATGGGTATTGGTCTTTTGGTTGTGATGTGTTGATTAAGTTGTTGGTTTATCTTGAGGCTACATAACAATGAGGTTGTGGCACATGGTTTGATGTAAGATTTTATGGTATTTGGTTATGGATAGTGTGATGTATTGTTAAAAAACTTTTGATGGTTATGTACTTGGTGTGTGGTTGAGGTACATGGTTGAGACAAGTAGTTGATGAGTTGGCACATACATGAGGTGTATACTTCATGATGTTGGTACATCTTGATGATTCATAATTAATGTGTATTTGATGCATGATTGGTACATATTTGGTGCATGGTTGATGCACTTGTTGATGGTACAGGTTGAGGTATAGGTTGGAGCATGGTTGATGCACTTGTTTATGGTACAGGTTGATTACAGGTTGTTTGGACATGTTATTGTGACAAGTTATTTGTACAGGTTTGGTGCATGGTTGATGCATTTGTTTATGGTACAAGTTGAGGTAAAGGTTGATGTATGGTACATGTGGCACAGATTATTGGTACAGGTTGTTACAGGTTGATTACAAGTTGATTGGTACAGGTCTACAGTAGTATATCTCACAGTGATAGTGTGATAGTGGTTCCATCATTCTACTTCTACATCAGGGAATTTGGACGTGGCAAGGACATGTGGTTGTAGCCACCTTCCGGTTGTAGCCAGAGAACATAGGGGGTTGTAGCCTCCTTCTAGTTGTAGCCAGATAATTGGGGAGTTGGAGCTTCCCTCAAGTTGTATCTTGAGAAACTAGGGGGTTGGAGCCTTTTTCCAGTTGCAGTTCGAAAATAAAGGAATTTGGTGCTTCCAATGAATGTAATTCTTCAATAAATATAAGAAAAATCATTATGTGGTTTTCTCCCTCTTTGGGTTTCCACTTGAAAACACTGATGTACTGTGTATGTGTATTATTTCTCATTTGTTCGTTGTTTATTTTCTATGCAATTATTGGATGATAATGCTACACTGATATAACACTTGCATTATATGGTTGAATTTTTTTAAATTTCTCTATTATTGATTCACCCCCTCTTAGTAATCCAACAAATCTTTGAGAAAAAGGTTGGAGCAAGAGAGAATTGTTGGAAACTTGAATGGTATATTGATTTTCTAGGGAGCCAAAGAATCAAGCTGCTCTTAGTTTGATGATGAGACATTGCTTATGGTGGGTTCCTTTGTCACCATAAATTACCAATTCAAGAAGGTCTTCGATCATCTCATGGATGTGTTAGGAGGAAAGATCAATAAGGAGAAAAAAAATGTATGGGTGGAATTCTTCTCCGAGGTTGTTGCAAAATATAGCTAGAATTGTAGAGTTCCCTATGGTGCCTCAATGGTATGTTCAAATATTTGGGAATTCCTATAGTTTCCAAGTTCCTAGAGGAAGATGAATACAAATCTATTCTTCAAAAAAATAAAAAACAAGATGCAACAATGGAGCTCATAGTGGTTAAATCTAGTAGATAGAGTGATTTTGATAAAGTCTTTTCTATCAAACCTATTTTTTTCTTAAGGATATTCTTTGCTAGAATCAATTAGAATCATGCAACATATTGGGAGAGATATCCATAAATTTATATGGTAAGAGGGGAATAAAAAACCAAAAATATTATATTTTAAATTGGAATATAGTGAGTTTTTCATATGAGAGAGGAGGATTATATGCAAAATATCCCTTTCTCATGAACCTAACATTCAGATCCAAAATTCTATGGAGACTGGTATCCAAAGGAAGGGAATGGTGGAAATTGATTTTGCACAAAAAGTACTTGCAATATAGCAGGATTAAAATCCCAGACACTCTAATTCTTGAGATCATAGGATCTTCCATTTGGTGTTTATGAAAATCCACTACCCCTATTATCCAAAATCATCAGTCATGGGTTCTTGGAAATAAAGGTCATAGAAATCCAAGCATATTAACCTCCGATTGAGAAAGTGGATGAAAAATGGAGTAAATGTTTAGGCTTCCAAAATATATTCTCTTTCTTAAATTGGTAAATAGGCTTAATAAAACCTTGGAGTAGATTTAATTCCTAATTTTGGGTTTTAAAGGATTTTAAGAACTTACTGATTTTGGCATCATTCCCGATCAAGGTGGGGTCTCCTATGTCACTCCAAAAAGGGACTACTCTGTCCCTCTAGAAAGGGAACTCTCAATCACTCCTCCTTTGTCACTCCTCCTATGTCACTTCAACAAGGGCTAGTGATGTCATTGCCTTTCGTGAGTTCGCTCCTCCTCCGTCGCTCTAGTATGGGAACTCTCAGTCATGAGAAAGTGTGATTATTCTCATATGTCATGAGATTTATTAATGATCTAGGGCACCTATCACTCTCAATTCACTCGTGCGAGGTCACTCTCAGTCAAGAGGTGAGGCTATGCACTGATCAAGGGAACTCTCAGTCGAGAGGTGAGGTTATGCACCGGTCGAGGGAACTATTAGTTAGAAGGTCATGAGGTTATTTTCTATTGGGAATGTCGTGCATGATGAGGTGAGGTTATGGGGTGTGATTTATGCACTTTCATATAATATATAAATTATATATTATATAAATCACATATATTTTTATTTATGTTATTTATGTTTTGTTTTTTTTATTTTATGTTATGTTTTGTTATGACACAAATAATATATATATATATATATATATGTATGTATGTATGTATGTATATATCCTAACTCCTATCCCTAACCTTAATAACCCACATAAAAATGATGATGACAATGATGACGATGACAATGATGACAATCTTGATTATGGTGATGACAATGACGACGACGATGACTATGAAAATGACAACGAAAATGACTATGATGACAATGATGACAATGATGATGACCATGGAGACAAAAAGGATGACGATACCGACGAAAATTTTGATTATGGTAATGGAAATTTGTTCAAACAATTTTCTTGGGATGAACTTGCCAAAAACAATTCAAACAACCCTCAAGGAAAGGATTCAAACAAATCCACTTGTATCCAAGAGAAGAGTTGTATTTTTTGGATGTTGTAGAGAAAGCTCATTTATATTCTTTTCATTAGATACAAGGTGAGAAACTTGATTTTTTTTCCACTAAACCCTATAAAATTTATCATTTGAAGTCATTAAAGGTGAACATTCCCTTATTAATTAATTTCTTTGATATATGATGATTGTGCCTTTTTATATGAAACAAAACTAATCATTGTTCCTTTTGTCAATTCCTTTTATGATCATGCCTAAGGGATCTTGAGGGATGCTAACTTAATACCTCCATGGTAAATTTATTAGTATCCAACCAATAGTTTTGAAACTAAATTAAAACTTCAAGACAGAGAGGGTTTGGTAAAACTTGGCTCTCCTATATTTTTATTGAAAACCTAAGTTCATTCTAGGAGCAAAAGTTAAACTATTATGCTAAGCCAATTGAAGGACATTGGAAACAAAAACTGAAATGAGCACACTTTGATCATCAGGGAAACACATCAACCTCTCAAAGTGAATGTTAGTTTGTATATTCAACAAAACATTTCAATGTTACTTCAACAATGAAACAAAATGAAATATAAAACTTAGATAGCTAAGTTGAATATAAATTCACATAAAATATGGCATAATTATACCATAACCACAATTAACAATTTAGAATTGAATATTTGATTAAAGGTTAGAAAAAAATAAAAATAATTCAACAAACAAACATCTATTATGTTAGATAGCTAAGAAAGATACAACAATTGCCTATCAAAAACTTAGATAACAACACTCACAAATAGTTTTGAAGAGAAAATATTGAAACCAAAACCACTTGCAATGTTTAAAGTATTTTTTTCATTATAAATTTAGAGCTCCAAATTCTCCATATGGTCCTCCTGTTACAAAATAAATCCCTATATTTATAGTCTTCTTGGAGTGCTAGTTTGAACTTCGTCATATGCTTAAAATCTAAATCGAAGGTTCAAACTATATCACCTTTGGAAATCCCAAAGGTCAATTGTACATAATCCCTAAGTTCTATCTCCAAATTTTTGAATATAAACATTTGCAATTTTTGTTCTTTTTGACAAAATCTACTCACTAGAAAAACACAAAGGGTTCACCATATAAAAGAAGCATATAAGCCATGATTTCACTAACAAACATTAACTTCTCTCTAAATGTAGTGTGGGAGAAAGGGTGACATTCATTATATTTGATACTAAATGTGTTGGTAGGGAAGGCTTGACCGGTAGAACATGTACTGGTTTTTGTACATACCGTGATTGACTAATATTTAGATTATTTTTAAGGTTGTGTTCTTAATTTTCCATAGTTGATGAGAATTTGTTAGTATACTTGTTTTAGACCAACTTTGCTTCTCGCAATGCAAAATACTATCAACCCTACTATATTGATCAACTTGATCATAAAAGAACCAATGAAAATTCTTAGGATGCAAAGATAAGCAAGGGGCAATATAAACCTCACGTTTTTTACAATATTCAAAATATAACTATAAGTATTGCTATAATACTACATACCCACATATAAGCTAGGCATGCAACGAGATATAGTCACATTTTTTAAAGAAAAGGTAACATATGTGGATGCATTAAGCATGACACATGAGGGAGAGGATGGATAAGAAGTGAAAGACACAACACATACCCAAGTGGTTGTTCTAGAAAAACCATGAAAATTGCCACTAGTTATTCAAGTGAACACATACACAAGTGAAATCCTACAATGCGTTCAACCTTTTTGGTTTTGAATGACATAGGCGATGAATATAAAGAGCACGACCATGA
The DNA here is from genome assembly GCA_032191745.1 of Picea mariana. NCBI lineage: Eukaryota > Viridiplantae > Streptophyta > Pinopsida > Pinales > Pinaceae > Picea > Picea mariana. The sequence goes on from JASDQU010353213.1 coordinate 5,026, forward strand.
CGATGGGTATGTTGGGAGTTCCATGCATGAAATTAATCCAAGAAAGTTCAAACGAAACGAGGACGAGATTAGATATATAGAGTGAGTGTATGAGTCATATTTAAGTCTATAAACCCTCTCATATCATCAAGGCATGCGAACAATTTATCCATGTCAAGTTTCAATGAATTCATAAACATTTAGAAAAAAATTCAACGTTGGCCCCATTCACCGGTCACTATTTCCCATGACTAGTCCTAGTACAATGTATTTTATCTGTTTCTTTTAAAATTAATTTGAGACGCACGTTCCCACATCTATTACTGCAATGGAATGCAATAAAGACGATAAAAAAGTACTTGATAAATTGCATAAACTTCATCAATTATGCCTTGTCTTTCTTTGTTTCTCTCATCTAAGTACTTTTTTTCTCCATAAAGATTATATTAGTATGAAATCATTATTTAAATACAAAATCTCATCTAGCGCAGCCTTCTTGTTTCTACCAAAATCATGGGCCTAATTGTCATGATGGTAATTTTCAACGACATAGGCAAAGAATATAAAGAGAGCAACCATGAAGATGGGTATGTTGGGAGTTCCATGCATGGCATTAATCCGAGAAATTTCAAACGAAATGAGGATGAGATACGATATATAGAGTGGACTGTGTGAGTCATCTTTGAGTATGGAAACCCTCCCATATCATCAAGGCATGCATACAGTCTATCCATGTCAAATTCCATTGCATTCAGAAACATTTTGAAAATATTTCAACGTTGGCTCCATTCACAGGTCACTATTTCCCATGTCTAGTCCTAGTACAATGTATTTTATCTATTTCTTTTAAAATTCATTCGAGATGCATGTTCCCGCATATAGTACTGCAAGGGCATGCAACAACGTCGATAAAAAAGTACTTGATAAACTGCACAAGATTCATTATTTATGTCTTTTCTTTGTTTCTTGCTCTCATCTAAGTACTTTTTTTCTCCATAAAGAGTATATTAGTACGAAATCTCATGTAGTGTGACCTTCTTCTTGCCACCAAACTCATGTGCCTAATTGGCATGATGTTGGTTTTCAATGACATAGGCGATGAATATAAAGAATCGAACCATAACAATGGGTATGTTGGGATTTCCATGCATGAAATTATTCCGAGAAATTTCAAACGAAATGAGGATGAGATCCGATATATAGAGTGGGTGTGTGAGTCATATTTGAGTCTGGAAACCCTCCCATATTGTCAAGGAATGAATGAGCTTCCCATATCTTCCCATGAATGATATTCTCTTTGTTTCGAAATAATTTATTCTCTACTAAAAAAGGCCAACCACATGAAGGTGGAATCTCATATGGCCCTTCCCCTCCCCCTCACATCACTCTCAATTCCCCAATACCCAATATGTAAAATAGAAAATAATTGAAAGCAACATAGTAAGATTCATGCATAGAAACTATCAAAACAAAATTAATTAAGGTAAACTAAATTATGTGTTTGTAAATGATCATTTTAGTTTGGCATGTATGCTATGGCCACTATTTTCAAGTTTGAAATAATAAAAAACATGTAACATAGGATATAAAAAATTTCATAAAACTTAAAAACTTGTATTTAACCCACATACGTAAATTATTTAAAGAGAATATTTCATACAAATTAAAATATATAGTTACATACCTCATCCAACTCAACATCTGTATCATTCTTCTTTCGTATATTCTTCCTCATAAAACTTGAAATCTGTATCATCATTCGGTTCATAAACGATTTTGAAAGTATTGACGATATCATCATCATCATCAATGTCATTTTCAAGCATATCTTCATCGACATCATCATCAATAACTGCATTGTCTCCTACACCTAGTTCATCTTCTCGGTATTCTTCGTTTGTCGACCCATCTTCCTACTACATCTGTGGCACATCATCTTCTTCTTCAATATGATATTCTTCCTCTACAATATACTTTACTTTCCTTCTTCTTGGATCATATCTAACAACAAATGACCAATCCCTCTCACTTGGAACCTTTTAGTAAAAGACTTGTTCACATTGGCTTGTAAAAACATAGCGATAATGTCCTCTTTTAAACACCGTTGTTTTAATCATCAAAAATCCATTGGCATGTTGAATAGTAGTTATTTCCTCATCATGTTCATTCATTCGTAACCTATACCATTTGTCATCGAACAAAACTAATTTGAAGGAATTAAAGTCACACTCAAGTATATCATCCAAATACCCATAATATATATTTTCAAATTCTCGGGGATGGTTGTCACTCCTAGAGGAAACATTAGTGACCTAGAATATTGTAGTTATCCCAGTATCATAAGTTTTCCTAGTTTCATCCAACTATTTGATGAAAAATTTATGACCATTTCACCACCTAGACTTGTGGTGTTACAACTGCAATATTATAGACATGTAAAATATGCATTGTCAATTAATAAACATATTTATATAACTTGGAAAGTATCTGGAAAAAAAAACACCTGCAATCACATTAATATAAAATAAAATAACTGAATAAAATGGGTGAATTTTCTTGTCTTTCCATCTTTCAAACCATATGCTAAATCAATTTCCCTCTGAGTAACATTGGCAATCTCCATTACAAAGACCTTCTCTAACTAATTCAGACAGTTGTTTCCATGAGAACCTACCACCATGATGTTGTTTACATATTTCAATCCATACCTTCATCTAGTCAATATTGTTTTCTATGTATAAATGTAGTGCATTCCAATCTTGAGAAATTGAATAAAAAAATCATGATTCCCCAATATTAAGTATTAGTTATAAGCATGGTAAAGAGTAATAATTGATGAAATAATAAATATTAAATGATTATGATCATATACACAAAAAATGAAAATTTATATGTATTATAAATCTCCATAATTTAATTACCTCTCACTTTCTTCATTCTACCTTTCCCCAACATGTGCCCCACTTCAAATGTTTTGATGGAGTTCACATCCCAAATGTGATCCACTACATGCATAGTTGGCGTCGATAATTTAGGAATATATTGACTAATATACACCATAGATTGACATACCATATATCCCTCCACCATAGAACCCTCATGACTTGATCTTTGTCTAACCAAATCCTTCAATGATTTCAAGTTCCTCTCCACCATCCACATTTACCTTGTGTGTATAGGTCCACACATTTCAATCTCCTCAACTTGGTATATGAGGTAGTGTTCTTGTGCATTGAAAATTTTTGGAGGTAGATATTTTTTCATTTCACACATTAGCCGATGAATTTATCTCTTCCAATACTTTATATCATCTTGATGGATTTATTTTAATGACAAACATCTATAGATCATGACGCGAGAAAATAACTTGTTTCAACAAAAGATAATATATCTTAAATTACAAGTAAAACATATGTCATTAAGTACAACAACAAATTGAAAAAATATTTTGCATATAATCCATAACTACTTACCTCATGTATTTTTCAAGATCATATATAAATTGTTTGATGTTGTTGTCAAAGTCGTTTGGGAGAGATAGAGGTAGAACATATTGTAACAAAAAAATTGAATCGTTATTTGTTTCCAAAGTAGAAAAATAAAAATAAAATCCTAAAAGATGTATATGACCAATATATAAATATGTATACCAAAATTATGACCTTAATGAAGGTATGCCAATCATTTGTTTTTACCCCACCAAATTCACATATGTTCGTTAAGATATTATTTATGTTTGAAGAAAAACCCATGGGAAATTTAATTCTTTGAATGAACTCTTTTACATCATTGATTTGCTGCTCTGTTAATAACCATGGAAGGTTATTTCAGTCTCCATCGCTATTTGATCAAATCAAATTTTTCATTGTATGATTGACTTCCTTAATGTTCGTACAAATTTTTATAATTTTTTCTTTATCCCTCCTACCATCTATGATTCGCCATAATGTTTCTATCACATTCTTCCCGATATGCATTGTATCAAACAAATGAGCTATTTTGTCTCCTCAAAGTAGGGAGAAACCTCATGAATTGAGTGGGATAATATTTCATTCCTCGTGGAAGCCCATTATTAATACCTTCACAATGGCGACCTTGATGAAGCATAAAAGAAATCACAACAATAATTATCAAATATGGTAAAGTAAATTCAATAATTAAAATAAATTTCAAAACATTACATATACAATAGATAAAGAAATTGCATACCTTGACGATTTCTATTATATTCCAACCTCCATAGGTGAGGTGTTATTCTTTGTGGTTTTAATTCAGTCTCTTCTTTCCCAGTGAAAATATGTTTTTCAGTAGTATGATACCTATGGTTCTTAGGGAGGAAGTTTCTATACTCATCAAACACCATCTTTCCTAAACTTTTTGAATGAAAATACTTCATCTTAGGACCACAAGTTGGACATGAAAATTTAACCTTTATTTGAAGACCTGCAATAGATGAATTAGTGTCAATTATACAGTGGGATTATTTAAAAAACATGCATGATATATTTAAATAATTGTATATTTTAAAGTGAAACAGAATGTTAGATACCACAAAAATGTATTAGTCCTTGGGCATCATGAATTTTTCATACAAGTATTCCACGTAATTGAATTTTCTTCTCCCCAATTAGTTTGCATTTGTCATACATAGTGATGTTGGCCCATAACTTTAGTAGCTCATTGATAAGAGGCTCTATATATACATTCATATATTTAACTTGGTACTTACCTAATTGTTTGAAATTACACATAATTACTACCATGATATGTATATATAAGTAAATAAATAAATAAAATATATTATGCAAAAAAATAAACAAATAAAAATGTTACATTCGAAAAATTAATGTAAACAAATACCTGGAACAATCATTGTCAACATTATGTGCTTTCTCTTTTTTGACATCCAAGGAGAAATGTTATTGTTGATAACAAAAATAGGCCACACTGAGTAAATAGACCTAAGCTCTTTGAATGGATTAACAACGTCAACTGCCAATGAAATCCTAACATTATGAGGTTCATCTTTAAATTCTTCCCATTTTCCCTCAATTTACCTAAATGCATAACCATCTGCAGGAATTCTAAGAACACCATCTCCACTTATGTTCTATGCAGGGTAATCCATAAACGACGCTATGTTTTCACACCTAAACAATAGTTGCAAACATGGAATTATGGGAATATGATGAAGAACCTTTCGAGGCACCATTTTTGTTACTTGATCGGTTCAGTATCTACTGATATGACATTGCAGACATTCTATTTTATATGCATGTTGTTCATAGTATATAATATTATCATTAGGACATGCATCTATAGTTTGATACTCCATTCCAATGTCTTTCATAATGGCATGTAAATATCAATATGTGCAAGGTAAAATATTTGACAATGGTAACATAAATTCACCTAACAATCTAGAACATAAAAAATAACTAGTTAATGTAAATAATGTTAATCATAAATATTGCATTATTATTTTACACGTTAATTAACACTAAAAATAATAGAAAAAATCAACCTTTATGTATATGTGATGAAACATATTACATACCTTAGGATCTGTGTTATACAAGTGTTGGAAAAATGATTCATAATCTTTAAGTTCACCAGGAGAAATGTAGTGGAGAGAATATTTTCTCTTAAGCCTTTATAAAGTCATTTATTTTCCTTTTCTATCAAAGGTTAATCATAAATACCATCACTGTCCCCATCCTCATCCAACTGATAAAACAAGTATTGGATCATTTAATTTGTCCCATCATCTTGAACTATGTTACCATTTTCATCTTCTTTCATGGGATCATTAACTTGATCTTCATTATTCACTTCATGTTCCTCAACTTGTACAACATCATTTCTACTACTACTTGGTGCGTTCTCTAGAAAGTTGGGGGGCAATTCTAACTTTATAATTACAAATAATCATGCAAAATTAGTGTGTATAAAAAGTATTAAAACAATAAAAAATTTTACAAATACAATCAATATAAAGACAAATAATGAATATATAACTAATTACCATGGGGCAATATTCATTTGATCCCCCGTCAATGTGCCCATATCTTCTACAATGTATTTTAGATGTTTCTATTAAAATTCTTACGGGACGTGCAATACAACATCTTTTGCAAGGGAAATAACATTTACCGTCACCCCTTTCACCATCTTTACCTTTTTTCCCACCTCTAATATTTTCTCACATTCTTCCCCACAATAATACAGTGATGATTATCTTATAAAATTGAGTGGTGTAATAGAATATCTATTATATTTTTCTAATGAAATTGACATATAAAAATAAATATGTTTTTTTCTTGACAAGAACAACTGATACCCTTTATGAACCGTCATTGTTATAGAAAAATTATCACAACATATTTATAATTTTTGGTCATCAAAATTTCGACGACAGTTGACCAAGTCAATGTTGACTTTGTCAAACAGTGGGTGATTGTTTGAAGAGAGAAATAGTTAGTAGTAGTATCATCGGTATTGAGATGAATATAGAGGTTCTTCACAATAAATACACCTTTTCCTAGACGTCTCAAGTGCGACGAACATTCGTTTCCATCTCAAGTCCGACGAATTTTGGTGGGATTGAAAAAAAATAAAAAATTGAAATATTTATCTTGTATTTTTCGATGGTACGACCAATTTTGTCCATACCGTCGAAAATAGTTCGTCATAATTTTATGAATATGTAGTAGTGGCTCCAATTCCATCCTCAAGATTATATCCTAAAATTGTTTTATTTTTTCCTCAATTTCCTTAAGTCTCTAATTTCTACATTGTTGCATGCTAATTTCCCTTAAGGAAAAATTAGCGATTCAATCTACTTCCCTTTTATCTTCTCTAATTGTACTTTGTAATTATCATTTTCCTTTGCATCACCTTCTTATCATTTTACTTGCCACTTGTTCTTTATTGAGGTCTTCATCATGGCACATCTTTAGGATGGGTTTTGTATTGTACTGACGTTGACGCACGCTCCCTGTTAGGATATTTAGACACTTAGGAGTTAGTTAAGATCTACTTGGTCTAATATGTCGTTAGGTAAAAGTGTGTTTCTTTAGTATGCATTAGTATGC
>JASDQU010353215.1:521-12098 GCA_032191745.1 Picea mariana
TCTCATCTGGTCCTCTCTAAGATCAGGCTCACTCTGAGTCTCCATGCTCCCTCTAAGTCTATATAATCTTCAGATCCATCTTCTCCCTTTGATATGGCTCATCAATGTTATATGGCTTTGCATCCTGCAAAGTGTCACGGGATTATGATGGTCTCTTCTTGGTTACTGCATTGATTATGGGTAGGATCTTATGGCTCTACTAACTCTTCCTGGTGATCTGAAGAGTGATCAACTGCACTAGAGGAATTTTTTTTGTCATCTTTGGAGCCTTCTGCTCCTCATTGTCTATATTCATATGAGATGTTTTGTATCTAGCAAAAGTATCTTCTTCTTCTTCTTCTTTGGCACATGGATGTATACGGTCATGTATACATCTTGGATAGTCCGCTTCATGTTTCATCTAATATGTTTCATCCTGCAACCATCACTATAGCTCCCTTCAGGGTTATCACCTGTGACCTACCTGGAACAAGGACAACAAGGGAGAAACAATAGACAAGAATAATATTGTTTATAATAATAATAAACACAATAGCGAGAGTAATCGTCACAGTATTTTTTTCAAAGCTATCACTTGTGACCTTCCTGGAACAAGGGTCAAAACTAACAAATATAATAATAAGAAATGAGAGCAACACTCTTCTAGTGTTGTGATCAATCATTCCTCTATGGTAACCTGGAAACAAAACAAGAAGTTTCTCCAAGAGGAGATGTCAATTATATCTAGTAAATAATTACAATAAGCATTTATCTCAATATTGCTCACATGCTACCAAGTATTCAATAATAAAATATTGTTATCACAATTATAGTGTTTAGCAGCTATCAAACTTCATATGTGAAAATTTAAATCTTATCAATTTAATCAATCAAACCTGGAACCTGGAGTCTTGTCCTCAAGAATGAGTGTTATTGTTTTTCTTTTGAGTCTCCTTCACTCAAGATGACAAGTATTTTCTTAAAATTGTCCTCTATACTAAGACAATATGTTTTCTTGACAGAAAATTGGGTTAGACAATAAACTCTATAATCTCAACTCTAATACTTTGACTTTAAGTTTGACCAATGATTATTATGATAATCATAACTTCAATAGATCAAAATACAACTTAGATGTTCATAAGATCACAATAATTCCATAGCAAATAGAGGCATATCTAATTAATCAAACATGGGGTGCATTGTTCCTCTGGACGTGTTGGATATGAGATCCTTCTGGATCTATGATTTTTGTTTAGAAAAAATATCCTTTCTCTTGCAAATACCCTTTAAAATAATGATACAGTTTGAACATATGTAAGTAGATACCTCTGACAATATCGACATGTAGTGGCACCATTCGACAGCAACGACAAGCAATAACGAACCTTTAAAACTTCAAGGGTGCTTCAACTTATAACTTAAAGTTAGTTGGATATTTGTTAGGGTAAGGCGCACTAGGACAATAAAAATCAGTCCTAACACTTCACAAAAACTTTCACTACAATTGGTACTGTAGTCGGTGTTGGCACTGCAACTGGTGTTGCAACTGGCATGAAGGAACTGGCATTGCAACTACAACTGCAACTGGTACTTCATCTGCAACTGCAACTGCAATTGCAACTTAGGGTTTTATGAGGAAACCCTAATTTTTCAAACTTCAAATTTCAGAATTATAGTCCAGGGACTAGATGCACCCTCCTAGGGAGAGCTCCTAGATGTGGTTACTTCCCCCAATGTCTTCCTTAAACATGGAAAACGTCACACTTAGGGTTTATGCAAAAACCTTAATTCTATAGCAGCTGTAATACTGAAAATTGGATTTTGGAGAGGGTGCGTTGAGGCTAGTCACTTCTTATAAACTGTGAGTTGGTCTCTTTCAGGCATGATCTAATACCATGTTTAAGTTTTACTTATATAGCTAGCAGTTATGATTCTTCTTTATTATTATAATCATTTAGCACATTAGCTGCATAAATAAGATCAATAAAAGAGAGGCAATCACAAAAACAATAGAGACACATAGATTATCCTAGGAAACCCTCATGGGGAAGAAAACCCAGCAAACAATTCTCAATATAGATAGACCAGAGACAAAGCAGAAGATCCTCCTCTACTCCTTCACTAGGAAAGAGTAGTGCACTACTTAACCAAGAGATACCAAGACATAAACCAAAACCCTTGACATCACCCCCAGTTGCATCAACTACTCCTCCAAGACTTGTGCACTTTTTCCTCTTGTTACAGAGCTCATGAGTGTGTGAGTGTGCAAATGAGGTGCTGGTCTCCTTTATATATATTAGTCTGTCCAACCTAAAATTAGGTCTGGGTTGACCTACCACTTTACCCTCTTAATTTAAATTTAATTTTCAAGGCACAATAGGATGACTTTTACAAAGGCACAATAGGGCCTAATTAATAAATATAATATAACAATATTATTCAACACTCCCTCTTAGGTAGAATATTCTTCAAAGTTACAATATTTCAACATGTGTGTGCTTCCTAATGTTGGGGGGTTTAGACCCAGAGTGTGTCTAGAGTTGACCAACAAAAACCCCAAAGCATCGGTATATCAATCTTCAACCAAGGCCAAAGAAGGCCTCACCCGAGACATAATGAGGATCATAGAGACCATCTGGTCCTATGATGGTGATGAAGGAATAAACACACATAAATCCATCTAGGTTGACATCCATACATTCCATGGCTGAAAACTTGTTGCTACTAGATAAGTAAAATAATACACACACATATCCAAATACCACATAAGGAACACGAGGTAGATCAGAATTGCTACAACTTTATTATCATTGTCATTCCATCACAACATAGGAATACATTAAGAAAATCATATAAAACAAAAATGGGGTATATGTTTCTTTGGATAAGCTTCCAGGTATACAATATATTGTTTCATGTGCATTATGCTAGACCTTAAACATATGACAGACTCAGACACTTGATTGCAAACATTACAATGCTATGGAGACTCAAAGCAAGCTCTTCTACATTGGACAACAATAGTGACTCGATGAATAAGTTACAACCAACATCAACCTTGTCTTTGGCGTCCTTGTTTCCTTTTATATATTTCTCTGCTTAGGAGCTTCATCCCTTTCAATGTTGCTCCACTCGGTCTACTGAAAAACTACCTTGCACGCTTCTTGCACTTGCATGCAGTCCACATAGCCTTTCTGGAATCAGGGAAATCTTAACTACCTCGACAACTCATCCTCTAGTTGTTCCACATTCCCTTGTGTTGCTGGAACTAATCATTCGGGGAGATTTATCGATGATTCCTTTCTTGATTTCGGCATGCGTCTTCTTGATTTTTAGTGCAACTGACAAAACTCAGGTCAACGCACACTTTGTGGACTTCAATCTTGGCGCACAATATCAAAACTCAGTTTGGTGCACACTTCTTTTCATTCTCTGCATAATAGCTTAGGTGCATGCACAACTTTGTTTGTGTGCGTGAGCGATATTAACCCAAAACTTTGGGTGCCAATGGGCCCCCACCACTATTACTTGGCTCTTCCTCGAGCCAACTGATTCATGTGGTACCTTTCAATGAACCATATCTCCATGAGACTGAACCGATCCCCACATGAAATTGTGGTTAGGGCCATGACCTTGTACTTATGTCATAACCCCAACCTGATTTGGAAATCTAGGGAATTTGCAAAATTTTCAATCTATCGAGTTCGCATGTGGGATTGATGTGGATTATGTGATGTCAAAAAGGTAAATTCTACCGACTATGAGATGTACTACCTGTTGTAGATCCTACATTAATCCTACTCTACCAAAATTAAAAGTTGAGAGAGGGAGCTAAATGACAGTTGACCCTTGTAGGTCATAGTACACCTTTAACCTATTTCCATTAATAAGTCCCTTAAGCATTTTTCCTTGTAATGTTTCCATCTTGGTGACACCTGCTTCACTAATGTATATCAACCAGAAAGGACCCAACCAATGCATGCATAGCTTGCTAGGATGTTGTAAGTATTTGTTGTCATATAACAAAACTAAAGATCCAAGATGGAGGATTGTTGGCATAGGGGCAAACCCAGGGTTCAACACTTCAACAATGCACCAACACAACCCTAACTATTAGCCCTTTCGGCAACACCTGCGAAGCAGCTAAAGTCTCACTCGAGGTAGAGGCAGGGGGGTTTTCAGGACTCAGGTGTCTACAACCAGGATGGGACACAAATATGTGATTACAATACTTAGCAGAGCACTTAAACAACAATATGCATTATTTTCTTGAATCTCATTCACATCGCAGATTAAACCCTTATTACAGATCAACACATTAACCATAAAGATCAAGTACTTCCATTCACTTAGCACATATCATCAGCTTGGATCTAGCATTCATTTATATTTAATACCATCAAGCACTAAGCAATGACATTAGATGCATTCATCATACATAACAACAACAATAAGCATATAAACACATAAACAACATCGCACAAAGCACATCAAGACATGGGATATACGTGGTTCACCCCAGTGTGGGGCTATGTCCACCAACTTCTTCTTCTTCTTTATTAGTCTTCAATCTTCTTACATTCATCTTCTCCTGTGCACAAAGCCATAGAGCCAACTCTGCAGAGGACAGGAGATCTGCATGCTGCACACCAGATTCTCCTTCCCAAAATCAGGTCAAGGCACAGAGCCAACTCCTTACTAGCACAAAGGCTTACTAACATATCATGCACATAACCAATCAGCCAAATCTCTTACATTGCTTGCACTAAGATTCTACTACTTTCTACATTACATTCCTTCCTATATATACTTTTACAAAAAGGCCTAAACATGGGTAAACCCATGGGTCAACATCCCATAACCCATTACATAAACCCTAGTAAACCCTTTTCTCGGTCCACAAGCCCGCAAATCAAGCGAGATCCTGTGATCTTAGATCCGCCTGGGCACTCCATCTTCGACCAACCTCTCGGAGTCCCAAAAGTGGTCAAACACGACCAATGTTTCCTCAAAACTTGGTCAAGGTCCAACAAGCCCCCAACACTCACATGTGACTCATCCCGAGTCACTCAAATCTAGGCAACACTCCTTCGAAGGCCTCGATATTAGCTCGAGCTACCTCGACTTGTTGCTTCGCCAGAGACTCCTGCTCGGTGAACTCCTGAATCACTTGATCTGTAACAAACCCTTCCAGGCGATGTTCCACTGTTGCAACCACTTGGTCTAGCTACGAGCCTTGTCCTTCAATCTCTTTAAAAATCATGCAGGCTTCATCCTGCACTGGCTGTAATCTCTGTGTAACCTCCGTGAATTTTCTCTGGATGAAAGTAATATGTTGTTGGGTTGCGCGTTGCTCCTATGATCTCTTCATTTTCTCAACTGCAGTGAGTGAATTCATCTGCTCCTAGATGGTGGAGGCATGTTGCTTCGCCTCCTGTAGCTGTGCTTCCAATTTCCTCAGCTCTGGATCTTCTGTGAAGCGTTCATAGGTCTGTGCACTACGATTACTTAATTTCTTACATTCAGATGCGAGTGCCCGGATCCTTCCAACTACACTCCTAGCGACTTCTTCCCTCTGATAACGCACTTCTTGCGGAGTTCTCAGCACTGCTTGGAGTTCTAAGTCTATTACTCTCGCTTGAAGCTATTGAATGGACTCAGCGAGCTTCCCCACTTGAATCTCGACCGACTCTTCTTCCTCCTGTGCCAAGCCTAGCATAGAGCGAAGTGCTTTAGTCACTGCCTCTTTGATCGCAGTCTGCTTTGCAAGCAGTTGGTCTTTTTCTTTCTGTACCTTTGCATTGTCCTCCTCGAACATCGCCCGAATTTCATCTTTCTCCTTCTGTGCAACTCAAAGTTTCTCTAAGACCTCCTCCTTTTCTTGCTTCAAGGCTTTTGTAGCCTGCTTCTGTTTCTTCTTGGGCTCGTTGAAGTCGTGCCTCTGTTACATCTGCTAATATTTGTAATTGGGTGGGCTCATCTCCCAATTCTGCAATTTTTGATAAAGAAGGCGTAGTAGATATTATGTGGCTCGAATGGATGGCTTGTTGTATCTCCTTCAGCTCCTTCTTTATTCTTTAATACAGCGTCTCCTTCTTTTCTCCATAGCGATGTAAGATATCCTCTGAAGCATCCTCCACAACTGTGATGATTAGATCGACGTCGTCCTCTGTGAGCATGGACTTCATCTTGGGCTTACTAGAGCACATCTTCTTTCTTGATGAGGGTTTCTGTGAAGAAACCTTCCTTTTCTTCGATGTTTTGGCCTCGGTAGGGGGATCCTTCGGAGGTGTAACTTCGCCTTTGTCTTGTTTTTCTCCTTCTTCCCCTCCTTCTTCTTGGTTCACTTCATCTCCTCCTCCTCTTGCGGGTGAGTCAGGCCTACTTTCCTCTAAGGGGTTGTCCTCGTCATCCATTTCTATGTTATGCACTTCCTCCTTTTTCTTCTTTTTCTTCACGCTAGTTTGTCCATCATGTTCAACCTGGGTGACCAAGGGACTTCCAATGATGTCAGGGTCAGAGATTTCTGCATCCTCAACTGGTAAAAGAAAACATGTTGGCCATTATTTGGTGATCTCCTCCATATCTTCATCGGTCAGCTTATAAAAGGATTGCAATTCCTCCTTACTTTAATCCCTACGTGTAGTGATGTAGATAAAGTGCCAATCTGCGTGGAACTTCGCCAGTGGTCTGTACTGGTGCAATGTATTCGGTGTCATGCATGGAAATGCCTCAATATCACACTTCAGTTGCTGGTAGTAAGCATGGAAGACAACGTTCAACTGCCACTACTTCGACATATCATTTGTATACCACAAGGTGGAGAACCTTGCGGCCAACGGCTCCGATGGCTCAACTTCTGGAAATGTCACTCCTCCGGCATCTGCCAAGTGACAAATGCGATTAGTACCAGTAACCAACTGAAATGGAGTTCATAGCCCTGATCCTGTGCTTCACAGAAGTCCTTCTCCATCTCATTGACGAGGTAACTTGCCTAGTTCATTTGCATCCCCTCCACGCACTTTCCTGCGAGGTCTACTACGAATCTAGTGACCTGCGTGGGACGGTTCTCTTTGACGATATTTCCATCTATAAGCTGACAAGCTAGGTGCACTGCACCATCCTGGATGGAGGCTACCTTGTAGCCTCGCTTTCCCTTCTCTACATCTCCATAATCCTCCTTTATGCATTGTGCCAGGGAGCAATCTGAAGTCTTCCCTGGGTAGAACTGTTGAGGGTCTGGTCCTTGCATGCTCAATCCTATGATAAGGTGGATCAACGTCGAATCCACAGTGACGCACTTGTTGAGCCATAGATATCCTCCGTGATAACACGACAGGAGGAGTTTAACGCAGGCGTTAACCTCATGATTTCAGCCAAAGTGAGGGATCTTCATCATGTTCAGTATCATTGATTGCGCGAACTCCTTAATCCATGGTTGGGAGACTATGCATGGCTTCTTCCCAGTCGTCTTCATCAAATAACTATGTGGCACAAGCATTGCGTAGTTATTCCTGTCTCCGAGGTTAAAGTTGTTGTTCTTCATAGCTAGGATGTGTCCTAACTAGGGTCCAACTACGTGTATCCCCTTCGGGATGTATGTAGTGATCAACGTGTACTCAAATTCACGTGGGATACTGTCTCGGGTAACTGTGCCAGCCAAAGGTGGTATATAATCTGGAAAGACTGACGGGATCGGCTTCGTGTTAGCCAGAACATCTCAGTGCTCGCTTCGCTTCTTAGTAATACGGCTGGAATGACGTCCAGTCGAGGGGGATGCTTGCAATCCTCCAATCGACGACACATGTATTCCTATAGACATAACTCTCTCAGTGATGAGATCCACGAGAATCTCCTCCACATACTTCTCTAACACACTATGTTCGCCCGACATTCACACTTGTAATCAAATAGATTGGGTATGTGAATGGACAAGTGAGGTAATCAAATGGATGGCAAGGTCTAGAAATCATAGCGCGATATGCAATCAATTCTTTGTTAGCTCGGATAATCACAAGTGGCAAAAAGTGGTCCTGACGTAGCGTCCGAAGGGTTAAATAAGCAAGCATCGTAACAAATTCCTCCAATGGGAAGGAATGCCTCAATCAATACGAATCAATATGTTACGACACAATCTCAAGGGTCCAATGACGGTCTTTCAGTCAATAATTGTGTTTCTAGCCATTCCGGAGCGTTACTCTAATGGTCGGGGTGCCTCCAATGGTCATATAGTTTCGTCGTGGCAAAGTCCCATTCTGCGTGGTTCTGCTATTCTGATGAGGTTCAAGTTCTGCGGATCTACCTCGTGCAAAGTCTTCTTTGGAACTTCACGTAGTTGTTCTAACTTGGCCTTCTTCTTACTGAGTTTCCTTGCCTTCTTCCCTGTGATATGAGTCTCTAGATTCTTCTTGCCATTCTTATTCTTATCTTTTCTTAGCATAGTAACTTTGCGCTGCTGATGTGATCTCAAAGGGTTCACAGGTAATACCTCTTTGCTTACTATGTCCTAGGTGGACATACTTTCTTCTTGCATGGATAGGTCCTTCACACCTTCTTGCATTCTTTCAACTTTGACAACTACTTGTCTTTCATTCTGCTGCTTTGACTCAACTTCTCGTTCTTCTATCAGTCGATCTATTCTTTGAGCTATGAGATCCCTTAGTTCTTGCTTTTATTTTCTTTAGCTTCTTCCTTTGTTTTCCTTCTGATCTGATCCTTCTCAATCCAAGTCATTCCTAAAAAAAGTGGAAAGGGGGTGTTTTTCTCAACAAATTTAATGACTTTAAATTCTTCTTCAGTCGATGTTTCATGAGAAATCATAGGTATATTAGTAACTCTTCCACATAGGGTTGTCATCTTTCCTTTAAACAGGCCTATCCTTCCCAATGAAGGTATCATAGAAGGCTTTCCCAAAATTTCTCAAGTGCTTTCTGGCATAATGTTCACATGTGTTTCTTCATCCAATATACAGTCTATGTCGAAGTCTTCTATTCTTGTGACTATGCAATGTTTTTCTTTCAAGATCTCTGACAAACTGACATCCTTGTGGTCATCCATTGCTTCTTTTAACTATATTAACATAGTTTGAGTTTTCTCTGATTCTTTCTCTTTCTGATTTTCTAACATATCCTTAGTCTCTTGACCTTCTTTATAGTTTTCTTATCTTATGTTCATCTTTTCAACTTTAGCAATCATCCTTGCGCAATCCTCAACCTCATGACCAATAGCTTTACAACAAAGACAAATAGGACCTGTACCAGGGCATTCCTTAGCAAGTTGTCCTGATCTTCTGCAATTATAACACAACGTTATTCCTTTCTTTCTTTTAAACGATTCCCAACCTTTCCTATACTGCACACTGGGATCATAGTGTTGGATCTTCAACATGCAAAAATTCTTTCTAGGTTCCTGCATCCACTTATTAGTCCAAAAATTATTTCTATGCATAGGAATAACATATTTTTCTCTATTTCTATCAAATTTATTCAGATCAACTCTTTCTTCTAACTGTTCCCTAACATTCAGGCTAGGACAAAATTTATGAAACATACCTAGATTCATAATTTCGAAGCAAAAATTTCCACTTATCTTACCTTTACCAGAGAAAAAAGCTTTAAGATCTTACCTCTTTTCTTCAGATTTGGTTTCTTTCTTAGCACAAAGTTTCGCAAGTCAAGTAGAATATTGCGCACTACAGCAACAGATCTACGCACAGAGCTTCACAAGTCAAGTAGAATACTGCGCACTACAACAACAGATCTACGCACAAAGCTTTTTGTTTTATTCATTTCCCATCAATCACAGTTACAGGTCCCAGCATCGGAACCATTTGTTGGCACAGGGGCAGACCCAAGGTTCAACACTTCAACAATGCACCAACAAAACCCTAACTACCGACCCTTTCAACAACACCTGCGAAGCAGATGAAGTCTCACCCGAGGTAGAGGCAGGGGGGGTTGCAGGACTCAGGTGTCTATAACCAGGTTGGGACACAGATATGTGATTACAATACTTAGCAGAGCACTTAAACAACAATATGCATTAGTTTCTTGAATCCCATTCACATCACAGATTAAACCTTTATTACAGATCAACGCAGTAACCATAAATATCAAGTACTTCCGTTCACTTAGCACATATCATCAGCTTGGATATATCATTCTTTTATATTTAATACCATCAAGCACTAAGCAATGACATCAGATGCATTCATCAAACATAACAACAACACTAAGCAGATAAACACATAAACAACATCGCACAAAGCACATCAAGACACATGATATATGTGGTTCACCCCAGTGTGGGGCTACGTCCACCAACTTCTTCTTCTTCTTATTAGTCTTCAAACTTCTTACATTAATCTGCTCCTGTGCACAAAGCCACAGAGCCAACTCCGTAGAGGACAGGAGATTTGTGTGTTGCGCACCAGATCCTCCTTCCCAAAATCAGGTCAAGGCACAAAGCCAACTCCTTACTAGCACAGAGGCTTACTAACATATCATGCACATAGCCAATCAGCCAAATCTCTTACATTGCTTGCACTAAGCTTCTACTACTTTCTACATTACATTCCTTCCTATATATACTTTTACAAAAATGCCTAAACATGGGTAAACCCATGGGCCGACATCCCATAACCCATTAAATAAACCCTAGTAAACCCTATGCTCGGTCCACAAGCCCAAAAATCAAGCGAGATCCCATGATCTCAGCTCCTCTTAGGCACTCCATCTTCGACCAGCATGTCGAAGTCCCAAAAGTGGTCAAACACGACCAATGTTTCCTCAAAACTTGGTCAAAGGCCAACAAGGATTTTATGGTGGTTGTTGCGATCATGCCACACCTTTTGTCTCTCCTTTTCAACCACATGGTTGAAACCCACTGTCATACAGTCTTCTTCTAGACTTTCCATGAGTTCATCTAACCTATGTTGAAGGGACTAGTCATCTATCAAATGGGTTGCTAGGGAAACCTGGAGGCTAGGAACAACAAATTCTAGCAGCATGACTACCTCTTTTCCATAGACCAATCTGAATGGCATGTGGTTTTTCAACCTTTTGCACGTTGTTTGATAAGCCCATAATACTGCTAGGATCCTTTGATCCCAATCATCACGCTGCACATTACAAACTTTAGTTAAAGCATGCTCTAAAAATTTATTAAAAGCTTCAATCATACCATTAGCTTGATGATTGAAATGATCTAAAGGGAATTCTCTTCTGATGCTGGATCATGAAATCCTAAGTGATTTTTTGAATGAGGTCGTTTGGAAAATGCGAGCCTTGGTCGCTCATAAGCAGCCTTGGACACCTGAATCTAGTAGTCACATTCTTAAAAATGAATTGTGTTGTCGTTTTTGTTGTACAATCCTTAATTGGCATTGATTCAACCCATCTTGTTAGAGATTATGTAGTCGTAATGATGTAGCACGTCCCTGAGTGATGCATAGGGGGGATTGATGGGACCCACAAAATCTATTTCCCACTTTTTGAATGACTCTAGCATGGTCACAGGAAACAAAGGAAGATCATCTATCCTGTAGGGATTTCCAATTCATTGACATGTGTCACATTGTTTGCAATATGCCTTGGC
>JASDQU010353216.1:0-12098 GCA_032191745.1 Picea mariana
GGAATACTATCATAGAAAATTCATGATGCTCCTGGGTTAACACATTTTTGTGGTATATTGTTACTTTATTTTGTGATTTAATATTATATATATTTATTGAAAATATCATGCATTATTTTAAATTGTAACTCTAATTTGATGGTACATTAATTCATATATCTTGTAGGTCTTAAAACAAAGGGTAAAAAATCTCATCGTTCAAGGATTTTAGGAAAGGAAGTGTTTGATGAGTATAGGGACTTTCTTCCTAAGAACCATAGTTATTGAACTATAGACAAAGAAAAATTCAATGGTAAAGAAAAAAATGGAAAAAAACCATGAAGAATGACACCTCACCTATGGAAGTTGGAATATATTAGAAATCATCAAGGTACACAAATTATTTATGTATGACATATTATATAAATCTTTGGTTAATTTCATTATTATTAATTTCATTTTGTTCCATTAATTAGTGTTAATTTCAATTTGTTGACATTTCATGAATGTCGTTAAGGCACAAATGGGATTCCACGAGAAATCAAAAGTTACCTGATGCAATTCAGTAGATTTCCATACTATAAGCACCTACAAATAGTTCATCTTTTTGATACAATGCACATCAGAAAGAACATAACATAATTGTTATGGAGAATATTAGATGGAAGGACTGACAAAGAGAGAATTGGAAAGATTTGTTGTAACATCCAAGAAGCTAATCATGCATTGCAAAGTATTATTATTAATTCTAATGGAGATGGTCGTGAACATAATACTAGTCTTCCTTGGTTATTGATGGAGCAATAGAGCAATATTGTAAAAGAGGTCATTCAAAAAATTAGGTTTCCGACAGGGTTTTCGTCGAACATACAAAATATCTTAACGAAAAAAGGTGATTTTGGTGGGGTTAAAACACATGAATGGAATACATTAATTAAGGTAATTAGTACTTTATAATATATTTCCTTATTGGTACGCATTTTTTGGAAACAAATAATGTATATATTTGTTTTTGTTACAGTATGTTCTACCATTATCTCTCCTAGACAACTTTGACAACAACATAAAACAAATTATTTATGTACTTGGAAAATACATGAGGTAAGTATTGTTTTATAAGGAAAATGTACTTCTTATGTTATTTGTAGTGGAACTTATTGACACATTATGTTTTATCTGCAAATTTATGTATGCCTTGATATTATTTTATTGCATCGACATTTGTAGGTGGCTATCATCAAAAGAAATCCATAAAGAAGATATAAGGTATTGGAAGAGAGAAATTCCTTGACTAATGTGTCAAATGCAGCAGTATCTACCTCCAACATTTTTCAATGCACAAGAACACTACCTCATACACCAACTTGAGGAGATTGAATTATGTGGACGAGTACACACAAGGTCGATGTGGATGGTGGAGAGGCAGTTGAAGTCATTGAAGGCTTTTGTTAGACAAAGAGCACCTCCGGAGGGTTCTATGGTTGAGGGATATATGATATATCAATTCATGGTGTATATTAGTCAATATCTACCTAAATTAGTAGAAAATATGAATGTGCTTCGCATTTGGCATCTCGACTCCATCAACAAATTTGAAGGGGAGGTCCTATTGGGGAAAGGTAAAATGAGGATTGTGAAAGGTAATTAGTAGATGTTGATGTAGATTTCATATATTACAGATTTATTAAATTATTCCTTTATTAACAATAGATAATTAATGATATTAAATTGTTATTCTATCATATAGTTTCTCGAGAGTGGGATGCTTTACATTTATACATTGCAAACAACGTTGATTGGATGGAGCATTGGATAGAATATACTGAAGAATACTTCGGTAGGTTATCATGGGAAGGGGTGAGTAAGATGATTAAAATAGCGCATCATCATCGAGATAAATTTTCTGATCTTACATCAAGAGAAGTTGATTTAGCCTTTGGTTTAAAAGATAAATAGGCAAGTTAAATGTTTTACCAACATTTTTCTAGTTTTTTCCCAATTTTTCAATGAATTTGGTTTGTTTAATTTTCAAAATATATATTTACTAAGTCCTATATGAGGTTTATTAATTGGCAATGCATTGTTTATTTGTTTTTCATGTTGCAGTTGAAACATCACAAGGCTATTTGGTGTAATGGTTGTAAATTTCATATCAAAATGTTGGATGATAAGATGAAAGCCTCATATTGTGGGATAACTACAGTGTTTAAGGTCACCAACATTTCCTCTAGAAGTGATAGAAATCCCGAAGAAATTGAGAATAGGTACTATGGCCATTTGGAGGATATAATTGAGTGTGATTTTAATTCCTTTAGAATAGTTTTGTTTGAGGTTAAATGGTACAGGCTACGGATGCATGAACGTGATCATGAAATAACTGTTATTGAGCATGATAATGGATTTACCATGGTTAATAAAAGGGCATTTGAAGCTAGTACAAAGCCTTATGTTCTTCCAAGTCAATGTGAGCAAGTATTTTACTCAGAGGTACCTGGTAAAGCAGGTTAGTCATACGTTGTTAGATATGATCCAAGAGGAAGACCAGTAAAGTATAATCATGTAGCCGAGGATGAAGATAATGATGAGGAAGAATATCATGATTATTCATATTAGGAGCATGTGTCTCATGTATTCAATGCGTTAGATGAAGAAGTTGAAGAAGTTGATCATCCAAATGTAGGAGACCACGATCTCATTGACGATATCGATAACTATATTAGCGAAAATGACATTGATGATGATGTTGATAGGAATGATCCTTTCACCAGTATCGATTCTGAACCAGATCCTGATACAGATGTTGAGCTGGATGAATAATAAGATGATTGATATTTAATTGTTGAAAAGAAGAGGTGTTTATATCTTTTATATGATCTTTATATGTTTTTATTTTGTATAATATAGTATATGATACATGTTGTTTATAATTTCAAATTAGGTAATATGGGGAAATTGAGAGTGATGTGGGGGGGGGGCATAATTAGGGATTCCACCTTCACGTGGTTTCCCCTGTTTAGTAGAGAATGCACTGTTCTCAAAACCAAGAGGATCTCTGCGCGACTGTGCCTGATAATACCAACGATGTAGGTATGTCCATCATCAATTCATCATGTAACCCATAAACCCTAATTTAGTGGAGTCATTGATTTGTCAGGTTTTAGTGTTCCGAGTGAATGGATGTGTTGTTGTTGACATGGAATGGGACAACACAAGTACCTTCTTAATTTTCTTCCTTCAGTTGATGTGGGCCTGGTCATTCCTAGCCTTGAATTGAAAGTTTCCCCTAGTCTTACCCATCACCCTTCCTGAAACTTGTCACCCATATATCATTACTAGATCAAAAGGTTGGAGGAATATGGGCATTGGGATCATGAGGCTTTATAACCCTATAGTAACAAGAGACATTAATTGAACTTTGGCTAGATTGAAAGGTGCGTGCAATTGAAAATACTAACAACCTAAAGCTAAAAGGGATCAATACACAGACTTTCAATGAGAGGTGATATGGCCGTGGTGTGTAGGAATAGGCCTAACACCTTGAAAATTATCATTCTCCAAATATATTATACAAATTTTACAAGGAAATTGTACTAGGACTAAACACGGGCAACAATGACCTGTAAATGGGGCCAACGTTGAAATTTTTTCAAATTGTTTCGGTATGCATTGAAATTTGACATGGATAGACTATTCGCATGCATTAATGATATGGGAGGGTTTCTCGACTCAAATTTTACTCACACACCAACTTTATTCCATCATCAATTCATCATGTAAACCATAAACCGAAATTTTAAAGAAATAAGATTGGCAAAATTGTTGGACCCTTTCCCTAATAGAGCCTTGAACCCAATGTTGTGTGTGTTACTTAGATGCATAATACCACCAAATCAATTATTTTTAAAGGTATCTTGACTAGATCCGTCAAAATTACATGAAGCTCTAATTTGTCTATTGGGGTACGGGTTAGATTTCTTTGCACATAGACTTTGGTTCCATGTTTGAAATTAAAAAGTATGGAATTTCTTGAGAAGTGCATTGGAAATGGGGATTGTACTTATCCTGGAAGGTTCCAACATTCTAAGCTAACTATATGCCCCATGATGTTATTAAAGGAATACATTTAAAGTCTTTGAGTTCAAGTTTTAGTATCCATTTCTTTAAACATTCTTCTACTAATTTCCCTTGCCAATTATGCTTCTTACTTGTTGTAGCGTCCATCTCACTCCAATATGGGATGGTTTCTGGACTCAAATTTGACTCACACACCCACTTTCTATCATCATCAATTCATCATGTAAACCATAAGCCTTAATTTCTTCTATAAGAATACTACTTATATTTTCTTCTTTATTTTTATAGAGAATACACCTATTCGGTTCAGACTTCTTCCTCTTTTATAGAATTTCCTAAGTTAAGGCTTTGTTTCTTTATTGTCAACCACATAAAAATTCAAGTCTTTTAAGGGGATATAATTTTACATTTATCTTCCATCACCATTGAACTTCCTTTGGCCTACCAAGAGCATACATTTCTTTATAACCTAATTTTGGAGTATAAGTCTCTAAGACTAGGTTCTTGAACCAAACCAACTTATCTTTTGTTTCAATGATTTGAACATGACTTAGCTTAAGTTTTTCTTTGTATGATTCCCATTAAATATTGTCCTGGCCTTCCAATCCTAACTACTCTATCTTCTACCAATCTTGATGCCATATAGAAGAAGTTTCATGAGAGATACTTTGTGCCAAGTTGAAAATGTTTTCTCTAATATAAAACATTGATCACTAGTTCTAAAAGTCAACTCAAGAATGTATCCCAATCTTTACACTTTCACATTTCCATAAAATTTAATAAATTTTTTAGATTCTACTAACTTGTAATATATAACTTCATCTCCATTGAATATCATGAAATTATGTTGCGAATATCGTTTATCTTTTAAGTTTCATATTCAATAGGATTAAGCAAAACCATATTTAAAGATTTATCATAAATAAATAAAAATTAATTAAGTTTAATGCACTCTTATCCTCATACATTTTGACTTTTAAATGTTTTATATGTCATAGGAGGGGTTTTAAATGTCTCTAAATGTCATATGAATGTTAAACCATGTTGAAGTTATGTTAAACAATATTGAAGGTAACCATTCATGATTAGAGTGTGCATGTGACCTCTACGAGGAGAAAGGGTATAGTCTGTGAGGAGAGCAAGGGGAGCACGCGAGTTTGCGAGGAGAAAGGGTATAGTATGTGAGGAGAGCAAGGGGAGCACGCAAGTCTACGAGGAGAAAGGGGATACTCTATGAGGATACCAAGGGGAGCATGACAGTCTGCAAGGAGAAAGGGGATAGCCTCATGCAAGGAGAACAGTGAGGAGATAGTCTGCGAGTAGCCAGGGAGGAGATAGTCTGTGAGGGAGAGATAGTCTACGCGGAATCTGTGGAGCACGCGACCAAGGGTTATAGTTGAGGGCACATGTGAGGGCATCAATAATGGTGAGTACCCTATAAAAATTACCATTTGAAGTCATTACAGGTGAACATTCTATCTTTATTGATTCATTGTTAATAGCCTGTAGTCTATTATAGGTTTTCTTTCATGTGTTGCCTCCATCATTGCAACTATTTTCTCTTCGTTTTCCTCTTTTAGTTCACTCTTTCTTAAAATAGTTTGTTTAACTTTTGTAAATTGCATGACAAACCCCAACCTAATTGTCCATTGCTCACAACTTTCATATGGTGTAGATCTAGGTACTTTTTACAACCATAGTTGATGCTTTTCAATAACTCTCATGTTCTTCTTTCCCATTGCAATAGCCCTACTAGTAACCCATTTGTTGTCACATGATGCAGGAGCATCGCTCCAACGTCATCAAGCACCAGCCAACTAGCACACCCAGCATGCGTTCAATGGAGAGGAGAAGCACAACCCTCTCACTTTCAAATTTCAAATTTGAATTTAGTGTATTAAATGTTTGTAAGGCTGGTAGAGCCAAAAGTTATGCATGTGCACAGGCTTTAGATAAAGTTTTCCTTAACTAGTTCTAAGGCTGGGATCTAGATCTGATTTGGACTAGACAACCATTCAATGTAATTGAATGTAATTTAATGAGAGTTGGTGAGATGGAGGGAAGAGCTCGAGGAGCCCCCTTTGTAAAAAGATCTTGGTATCTGTTTTGAAGGTAGACAGTCAGATAGATGAGAAAATTATGGAGGAAGAGAGGAGAGTTGGGACTATGTTGTAGTCCGAGCTCGAATACACTGTAAAGAGGCATTTTATTTAATACAAACAGAGAGAAGTATTTCCTGCATGTTATTCTGTGTAATTGGATGAATGTCTTTTGTATGTTTTTATACATATATGTTGTAGATGTATGTTAGATGTGCATTTGCAGGGATAGATAGATTTTCCTATCTAAGATTTCTTTGATTTTAGGTTTGGATTCTTTGTTGTCTCATGCAAGAGTGCATGATAGAGTACTACGGTCTCTGAAAACCAGTGCATGAGTGCACTTCTGAATTCTGTGGAATTTGGACAAAGACGTGCCAAGAGGGTGCACCAAAGGAAGTCATTAACTCAGGGAGGAAGCCTCAAGGTTGCTGAACACCTTGAAGGAAAGAATGTGCATAGGAGAGCACAGAGAGGAAAGACAGAACGTCTTAGGTTCTGTAAATCTCTGCCAGGAGGGCATCGAGCAAGTGCAAGGAGTGCATAGAAAGGAACTCTATTTTGAGTTCAGTGAGAAGACAGAGTCACTGAAGATTCTGTAGAATCTCTGCCAGAAGGGCATTGAACGAGTGCAAGGAGTGCACCGAGAAGAAATCTCTTTCGAGTTTTGAGATAAGGGAAGTGTCATAGGGAAGACACTCACAGGGTTACTGAACACCCTGTAGGCTCAACAAGGCATGCTTGAGCGGGAAGTTGTAGAAGAGGGCACTTCCATCCCTTCAAGGAGAGAAAGGGGTAGAGACCATTAAGGTTCGAGCAGTTGAAGCTCAAGTAGGACAAAGACCTGTGCAAGGAGTGCACCAAGACAACATTCGGGTGAAGTGGTGATAGACAACCTTCTGAAGGCTCATCAGGCACAAGGAGTGTGCAGAGGTGAGAACTTGTCTCAAAGTTCTTAAGATTAGGAAGGATCACACCGTTGTGTGAAAGAATCCTACAAGGAGTGAAAAGGTCAAGAAACTTGCGAGGTTTTAGAGTGAATCAAGCTTAGCAGTGACAAAGTTCCTAGAACACAGGCAAGTTCATCAAAGTTAGATCGAGCTCAAAGAGGAAGCAAAGACCAAGGCCTTTGAAAGTTTAAAAATATTCCAAGGGGAAGGAAGAAGCACATGCTCAAGGTAGAGCTACAACTACTGTTGGATCTGGAGCATGGAGGCCTGTGAGCCATAGGGTCGCACCGAGTAGCGAGGGATTTAATCCCTTAGAAGCACCCCAGGAGAAGTGTGAAATCCCATGGGTCGTTGGATCATTTTCGTGAATTCAAGAAATTGTGAGGTTGGAGTGCAGGCCAAATCCTTGGTTTCTCCAAGTCCCGAATCACGAAAGGGGTAATAGGAGCTGAAACGGATAGTGGAGATGCTTCGTGGAGAAGTGTCAAAATCTCGTAAGTCGTCGGATCTTGTAGATCTGAGAGAAGGTTAAGGTTGAGTGTCTTTTAGCATTCAGAAGCTCAGGAGGAGTAGCGACTATTGGATGAGAAGCAACAAGAGCCATTGATCCCTCTTTGGAGTGGAATTTCGGCATTTCGGCATTTCAGGGTTCATCATTTCAACAATTCTGATGACAAGGAACCAGGGCACTTTACGTTGAAAACCCCGAAGTCGCAAAACACAACATGTCTTTGGAGTAGGGTTGTGGTCACGGAGTAAGCAATCACATGGACCGAAATTTGGTCAGGGGATAATTATTGTTCAACCCATTTTGTCATTTCGGCATTTCGGGGTTCAGGAAGTAGAGGAGGCTGTGATTTTGGAATCGAGAGTTTCAAACTCCTGGTTTGCGAAATCCTGAAAGATCCAGAGCCATCGGATCGAGGAAGATCTTAGCCATAGATCATGTGGGAGGTGAGGCTTCAGGAATTTGGGAATCGGAGTTTTGAAAGGTAAGGAAACTCTCTGTTGTGGATTTTTGTGAGTCGCGAAATCCCGAAGAGTGAAAGGAAAAATTCCCGAAAGGTTGAGGGACAATAGTCGTTGGGCCCCAATCGGGTTTTGGGGTTTCGAGACTCAAGAGGTAAAGTTGCACGGTCAACACAACTCTTGAAATCACAAAGAAAGAAATGTCGAAAGATGGGTACCAAGTATTAGTCAGAGGATATGTGCGGTGGAAGTCAAAGGAGTGGTCAAGGTTTGGCAAAAATCCCGAAAGGCCGTTGATCTTGCTAAAGGAAGAATTTCGGAATTCAAGGAATCATAAGGGAAGAGGAATGATTGTTGGTTGTTCTCTCAAGCCCCAAAAATCCGAAATTAGGGGGCAACAAGTGACGTGTGTTCGGCGCATTATCCGAAATTCCTTTTTTGGTAAAGGTCTCGATCATATTTCTTGATTAGGTCTGTAGATTTAACGCCCTGTGTTTGATCACACAGTCATAAATCATAAGGACTTGTGGATACACCCTTGTGTGTGTGAGATATACCCTGTGGATAAAATCGAAGAGTCAATCTAACTCAGGGAAAGGTTTGGAATGATTCTAAGACCGGGAGGTCGCATAGAACCTGCTGAGGCAGGGGGTGCTGCGCTAGTTGTTGTATCAGAGATTGGATTTTGCCTGTATATTTCAGGGAAAAGAGGAAGCGAGGTGAAGAAGAACCTGTAGGAGACAAGTAAAAGGTGAAGGTCATTGCGGGATGCAACAGTCAAATAGACAGTCAGGAGGACTGTAGGAGATGATGGAAGCACTCATGGTTGCAGAGTGACAGCAACAAGTTTGCCAGGAGGGAAGACAGGAACAGGAAGATGGCTACTGAAGGCCATGGATGCGATGGAAAGAAGAACCACCAACAATAGAGAAAAGATGAAATGGATAAACAACTCACTGAGATAAGGGCGAGAATGGAAGAGCTTGCACCGCGGGTGCAGTAGAATGCAAAGACACATTGGGTGTATGAATGGCCTCTGAGGAGGAAAGAAAAGTGGCCAGTGAACAAATTGTTGGCCAAAGGACAATGAAGGCTGTTAATAGGATGGTTGAGTGTTATAACTATAATTTTCACCACACATGCTTACCTGGCATCAGGCCAACTCATATCCCTTCATTGCCAAAACAGCTGCTGAACAAACTCTTTGAAAATCCTCTTGTATCAAGGCCTACATGCCCTAACCCATTACTGCATGCGTGTGAACGCTGGCTGGCTCACTACAGCCCACGTGTACCTAACAAAGCACAAAAACAGGAAAGTTGTTGACGGAACAAAAATCTATGGGTCAGTTAATTGAAACTCCCGACCATGCATGGCCGAGGGTTCATCCAAAACCCTAGCTCCTTCTAGCCTATAAAAGAAGGGGTAGGGGTACCATTTGGAGGAGGGAAAATATAGCGAAGAAACTCTGCCCATTTTTGTAATCCATTGTCCCAACCCTTTAGCATTTCCTCAAGCCAAAGGAGAATTCACGCAAAGCAGTTGGAGGACAAAGAAGAGGAGCCCAGGATCAGGTTCAAGGAGCGGTGGCCGGTCTTGACTTTGATTGTAAGTTGATTCAATGTTATTAATAAAAAGAATACTTTTCCCATCCCAATGCATGATTTATCTATGATTTGATGAATTTGTGTTTGATTTCTAACCCTTGAGTAGGAGAGTAGCATGCATGCGTAGTTGGTATTTGTCTTGATTGCAGGTTATCTATGGAAGGAGCAGCGTAAGCAAGTGGTCAAAGCACAACGGAGGATCTACATCAAACACTGGTAAAAAGGTTAGTGATTCTCTTCATGTAGTTACTGTGAAAGAGGGGTTTTAATCTTGGGTTGTAGGTTAAAAGTAATTTATTTTCGGTCAACATCTGCATACAAGCCCGACCCTAGTTTGCTATTTCATAGGGTATTTTTCCCAACAACAGAATTGGCGACTGTACTGGGGATGATACTCTTTAGGGTTTCTGGATTTAGTTGAGATTTTTGGGTAGTTTAAAGGATTCGATTTTATGTTTCTTTGTCTGTTTTTGTTCTGTTAGGTTTGAGCTAGCAGGGAGCCTGGTTCTTTATACTAGTTTTTCCTTGACTGTTGCTTGATGGTAATTATTGGGACACACAGAGGTACACGCGGCCTGCAGAAGGCCTGCACGAGTGTACCCGCGCCCTAACCTCCTACAACCCGTGTGTGAACGCTAGCTATAGAGGTTTCAGTAGCGTGTAGGTTCAGAGAAATTTAAGAGGTAGTCCTCCTCTCCCCTGTCAAAATTATACATTCTCAGGGGGTTTTCTGGATCCTGTCTGAGTCTTGCTAGTTTACAGTCCTGTCTCAGTTTTTCTTTTTGTGTATTGTTATTCCTTGCAATTATTTTTCTTTTCTGTTAGAAGAAGCATCCAAGCCTTCAAGAGACCTTGGTTATCAATACCAGAGGCCTCTTCCTGGTCTGGGCTGCCTGTGTTTATTTTTGTCTTAGAATTTATACATACACGCGGCCTATACAAGGCCAGACCACGTGTACACGTTGCCCGTTTCAGCTTAGCACGCATGCTCTTTTAGTGACAGTAGCGTGCTTGACAGGCTTCTTTTTAATCAGGGTGGGGCAGTCATCCCCTCCTTTGACGAGAAGCATTCCTCTCAGGTGTTTGAGTCTAGGGTTGAATAGTCAGTAGGTTAGGTCATCTTACCCTTAGCCTACTTTTTCTCAGTTGATAGTTGCACAGAAAATATAAAAAAAATATACTTTGCTTTATGGTTTTTAGGCAAGCTTAAGAGTCTCTGTTTTCTTTACTGCATTGTGTGTCTTTGCTATGATTCTTTGTGATCTGTGCTTTAAGCCAGAATTTATTTTCTTGGTTTTGTGCTTGTCGATATTTTCCCTTTGTTGCTTTATTTAGCACTTAAATAAAATAAAATAAATATCTTTTTTCATTTTCTTCTTTGTTTAAAGAGTGTGTTTCTGCATCATTAGCTAGGGAGAAGTCTTTATTTTGTAAGTTTTTGCAGTGCATTTAGAGCATAAGTAGCTCGTAGTCGAGCGAAATTTCTTTATTTTTGCTGCATAAAATCTTAGAAAAATTGAAAAGAAAAGGAAATCTTTCTTTGTGAAAAGTTGCTGAAAATTTTGCATCTAGTAAAAGTCTTTTGTTTCCAGTTTATTTTTTCATTCATTTTGCTTTCATCTTTACACACCATCAATTTCACTTCCATACCCTTTGACGTAAGAAAAATCCTTAAAAGCAACGATAATTTAAAAACTATTAGACTTTTTGTTTGTAGGGTTCGCAAACTAGTTCAGGTCTAGGGCCTTGGATTAGGTTGGAGAGGAAACTCTCCAAGGCCATTCAAAACCAAACATTAGAGTCTGTGGTAGGGAGTGTAGAAGTCCAGTTTTGTGGAAGTTATCCGGGACCCCCCTCTAACACAGGGGATAAACACGAAGTCGTGTGCGGAAAGGTAGCGGAGATAACCCCTCCAAAGCCGGATCAATCGTAGTGGAGAACACATATCGAGGGATTGTCTTGGGATTCCGTCGTTTTCATTTGCCACGGGGCTTCGTGGGTCTCGAATCCATTCAAGGTCCTCAGTTGTCTTTCGGACCATTTTCTCTCGATACCCTTGACAGGTTTTGGTCTTGATACCCTGCTCATTGTGGTCTACCCGACTTTCGACTATACCCACCTGGTGACTGTTCGCGTGCTGGCAACCTACTTGCCAATATTTTTAGGGACATACACAGGTGACTGCGAGGGTATACCGCGGTACCTAGGATAGACATCGGGCCACGCTTTGTAGAGTATACCCAGAGGGTGCTTCCGTTTTCGAGTTGCACTTGCACCGGTAAGTTGCTCTAGTGTTGGTTGTTGTAACTGTTCTTCCAACTAGTTTAGTGTTTGCTTGTCTTATCTCTTAGGGGCTTATTTTTTAGTGTGTGTTGTTGTTTGAACATGTAGAATACCTTAGTGTGTCTTGGATCTTCTCA
>JASDQU010353218.1:0-12098 GCA_032191745.1 Picea mariana
TCCCTTATTCAACAGTGTGGGTGCATCATTTCCAAGTAGCGTAAACAATTCCATGAGATTCACATCAGTAATGCACTTAAGACATTTTGATTAATGGTAATGGTATTTTCATGAGGGTTCTTAACATAAATGGAACTTTAATTATATCGAGCGAAGGAAATCTATGCAAACCAGATACATTGTTTGTAGCTACACTAGGCTGGATGTAGGGCTTGAGGTCAGTAGTGGAGGTGACAAGATCAGATTTGAACTGTGAGGGCATAAATAGTGAGAGGTTGCATGACAACGGACAGTGGGAGGTGGTGAGGAAAATGAACTAGTGTGATACCAGTGCGTCAACACTATGGGAATGGAGGATAGCCATGAATGAAGAGTCTAAAAAATGGAACCACTTATTCTAGCATGGAGTGGTAAATGAACCATGGTTTTTTCCTGCTTGGATTTCACAAAAATCCCAATCCAGGTTCGACTCATCCTCTTTGGCAGATTTAAGCAATCAATGCATTTGGAAAATGGACAATGATAAAATTCAATCCGAAATTAAATCCTGTTATTATACCTCATCAATCCGTAAATGGTAGGTGAATCTTGTTACTATACCTCACCAATCTATCATTGTCCAATGTATAAACTTCAAACCTTGGTACCATCATGGTGTCTTGTCCAATAATTTCCTTAACCTCTTTATACCAGTCATCGTCGATCTGTATAGCTAGAATCTTTTCTCGAAGATTCGTCGGAAGAGATATTACTGAAAATATGCGTTGACTCCGACTCAACACATCTGCCACTCTGTTCATTGGTCCTTTTATGTAAATAATCTCAAAATAGTATTCTCTAAGTA
Source organism: Picea mariana (assembly GCA_032191745.1). NCBI lineage: Eukaryota > Viridiplantae > Streptophyta > Pinopsida > Pinales > Pinaceae > Picea > Picea mariana. The sequence goes on from JASDQU010353218.1 coordinate 845, forward strand.
ATTATAACCAACTCCTCTGTCATGCATTCAAGTCGGTCTGTGTAAATATATAGTGTAGTCCACAATGATCTATCTTTAGTTTGAATTTTCATTCAATAAGATAGTGTCTCTAAACTCTCAAGGCATACACACTGGCCAATAACTCCAAATAATGTGTTGCATAGTTATCCTCATGATTTCTTAATTTACTTGAGATATAAGAGATCACTCGACCGTCTTGCATCATTACTCCGCCTAAACCTTCCTTGGATGCATCTGTGCATACCAAGAATTCCTTGTCCATGTCGGGGACTTTCAGTATCGACACTGTCATCAACAACTCCTTGATTCTTTGAAATGGTTTTACACATTTCTCTCTTCATATAAAGTTCTTGTTTTTCTTCTCCAATTCTGTGATCATATTTGCTATCTTCGAAAAACCTTCGACGAACCGTCGGTAATATCCTACTAAACCCATAAAGATATGTACTTCTTGTATGTTTGTTCATGCAGGCCACTCCATAATATCCTCTACTTTCACTGGATCTACAACAATACATTCATTGGATATAACATGCCCTAAGTAATGAATCTTTGATTGGTAAAAATAACATTCGATAGTTTCCTGTATAAATTGTTTTCTCGTAAACATTGTAGTACCAAGATTAAATGTTCGTCATGTTCTTCTTTCATCCAAGAATATATCAATATGTCATCAATGAATACTTTAAAAAAATTGTCCAAGCATTCGCGGAACACCGCATTCATCAAACTCATGAATACCCCCGGGGTGTTTGTCAGTCCAAACGGTAAAACGGTAAACTCATAGTGTCCAAACCTTGTCTTGAATGCAGTATTAGGAATATCTTCCTCTTTAATTCATAACTGACGATATCATGATCTCAATTCGATCCTTGAAAACACCTTCGTGCCTTTCATATGATAAAAAAGATCATTTATTCTTGGCAATGGATATTGGTTCTTTATCGTCGCCTTGTTCAATTAACGATAGTCAATGCAAATTCTCCATGACCCATTCTTCTTTCTTATAAAAATAACAGAAGCACCCCAAGGTGAAACACTTGGACATATCCCAATTTAAATAACTCCTTCAATTTCATTTTCAACTCCTGTAACTCAGGTGTTGACATCCAATAAGGAATTCTTGTGGTTGGTTTAGTTCTAGGTTTCAAGTCAATTGTAAACTCCAACTCTCTTTCGGGTGACAAACCTAGTAGCTCTTCTGGAAACACGTCTGCAAACTTTCATACTACTGGAAGTTTTTCTACTCCTTCTGCCTCGCCCTTTTATTTTAGCGCTAAGATTGCATATAAATTACATCCCTTGTGCATGCTCTTCTATATTTTTAGGGAAGAAATGAACCGCAAGGACACTCCCTGGTTTCTTCCTACAATCACTCTTCTTTGTCCCACATCATTTGTCAAACTTAACCATTTTGTCTTACAATTGAGTATCAAATCATGCGATTCCAACTAGTCCATGCCGATCCCTATGTCATAAGATCCTAATATAGTGACATATAGGTTGGAATTCATTACAAAATATCCCACATTAATGCTACAGTATGTAACCTTTCCTCCAACCTTATGTTTGGAAACCGAAGCCATTTCCAGGTATCTAAACTTGTCCTACTCAACTTCCTTTACCTTAATTTTTTTTAGCGTTGCACTAGAAATAAAGCTCTATGTAGCACCTGGATCTATCAAAATACTAAATTTTTTATTGTCAATCATACCTGATGTTTCGAGCATAATGGACCGGTGCTCAGCCTAGTAGTTTTTTACCGCAGCATGAATCCTATGGGCCTTGCCCAAATCTCTGAATGTAGAGGGCCTTGTTGATCCGGCCACCCTGGCCTTCTCAGTAGGATAGTCTCGTTGGTAATGTGTCTCTCCACATGTCCAACATCGAGTCTTTGTTCCAGTACTCCTGGTCCTCGAAATAGAAGTTGTTGGCCTACAAGTTTGAGATCCCGGTCTATTCTGTTGAACATACCTAAACTGTTATTGTGGCGAGTGACGCAGTTGCTGATACGGTGGTACTCTATAGGGAGTCCTCTACTGAGGATTCGATCATCGTGGTGTCGTGAACATGGGCCCTCTAGAAGTATCTCGATACCTTGATATTTTCTTGACTAGTGTCTAATGCTGCTGTACTCTGGATGTCGTTTTTCCAGTTGGTCTTGTAGGAGTCCTGCTCTGACCCCCACTGGTCAGCTCTTCCTCAGCTATCAGGGCCTTCTGGACTACATCGTGCAACGTTTGAGGCATTATGATCCTCACCTTCACACGAATGTTGAAGTTAAGGCTAGAAAAAAACTTATTGACCTTTAGCTTCTCTGTGATAAGATGTGGATCATACCTAAGAAGCTCCATGAATCGAGCCTCATACTCTAGAACTGTATGACCACCCTATCGTAAGGTGTTGAACTCTTTGAGCTCGCGCTCAATTAATTCCTATGACATATTCCTCTCTTGAAACCGTTCCTCGAACAATTCCCATGACACGTCTTCGACGTCCATGTTTAGTTGAGGTAGGAGCGTCTTCCACCATAAAAGAGCACTCCCTTTCAGTTGAAAGACCTCCATGCAGACTTTCATGTTGGAGGTGTAGTCATGAAGTGCAACGCACATCGCCATGTTCGCCAACCATGCCTAGATGGCTGAGCAGTCCGTTGCACCCATAAACGAGGGAATCTTAACTTTCTCGAGTTCTTTGTGAATTCTACCACCACCAATAGGAGTGTGCTATGAACCCTTATTAGGTACAGACAATCTATCCTAATATCTATCTAGTTGGTTAATTAAGGCCTCTGATATCCTCTGAAAGGACCTCATCAAAACAACCACATCTCCCACTGTAACCTACTCCTACCCAATGACTTGCTCTTCTCCTTGGGGGTTAGACCCCTCTGGCATGGATGCTACTGGAGGTGCCACACCTCTCCCCATAGAACCACGTCATCTACCTCCATGACTCCCTCTAACCATGATTATCTACATGGAAAAATTTTGAATTTTAATTAACGATAATGTCTAATTCACAAGTTTAAGACAGGGGAAGGCATAACGGTCCAAATTCGTAGGTTTGAACCTGCTCTGATACCATATGTAACGACCCCTCTTGTTATGTCTACATTTAGTGATTTACAATAGGTAAGTATTTTTTTCTTTGCTTTAAGAAATTAAAACGTCACCACATAGTGAATAGCAACACCCTCGACACATCATCCTAATTAATAATGACACATAATCAACACATCATTGTGATAACAATGACACATAATCAACACATCATCATAATAAATAACGACACATAATCAACGCATTGCCATATTTAATACCGACACATAGTCAACACATTAACATAATTAATAACAACTCATAATCAACACATCATCATAATAAATAACAACACATAATCAATGCATTGGCATAATTAATAGTGACACATATTCAATGCATTAACATAATTAATAATGACTCATAATCAACACATCATCATAATAAATAATGACACATAATTAATGCATCGTCATAATTAATAGCGACACATAATAAACACATATCATAAAATAGCAACGCAAAATCAACACATCACGATCAACTGAAGAAAGATACTAATAATTGATCAACCATGTCACTGAATATTAAAGGAAAATACCCCTCTGCCTATCCTACATGGTTAGGAACTCCAAGAAACATAAGAAACGCTCAAGTCCAGGATTCATCCGATTGATTTTGACCACTAAAGGTCTTAGGACTGGCGAGTTTTCTGAGGAAAAAGGAGGTATCTATATCCCATTAATCAATCATAATCCAATTTCCAAACTAGTTCATAAATCACAACTAAACATCATTTCATCATAGTGCAAGGAACAATCCATTTTACTTAATCCATCATTCATCAATAAATAAGTGAAATTGAGTAAGAGAATAATACCTAAGGATTTATAAAATCTATGAAATCATAAGTAAGACTCCAGTACTAGGTAAATATCTATTTGCACCCATCTTTAAAATCTTTCCTAAGTTAAGTTCATTTATTTCAAGCATCATTTATCAATTACATCGAGCTACTTGAACAAGTACCATTCTTATGTAGCGAAACTAAATATATTTAATAATGACTTATCTTAAGTAAGCAATACAATAAGAATTCATTACCAAATTTTATTCATCACAAGGTACCATAAGGAGGTTAACCAAATAAATAATTTGGATAGAAGTCAAGATGCTTTATATGTGTATCCATTAAGGGAATTAAGAAGATCAACCTTAATCAAACATAACAATAAGGACTCGAGGCTAGCTTATAGTTTCATATTAGGAAATTTGGAACACCCAACAATAAATTAAAAAATCAATCAACTTATGATTTTATAGAAGGGATTAAGGAAGGTCCAACTTATTAAACCACATACAAGGTCTTCAATGCTATCTAAAAATCCAATTTATAATTAAGGAAAACCAAGGTCTTATTGGAACAAATAAAAAATACAGGGGTTTACAATTATTAAACTAAAATTTCAAATTTTGAAACTAAAGGGAGATCAACTTCTTTAAATAAGGCGTAAGGGTTCCAATGCTACTATACACATTCCTTGTAAAGATATGGGGAGTCAATCACAACGAAATTGTGATAAGAATGCAAGCTACCTTATCGAATCATCATAAAGAGTTATGAGAAATTCATTTCATAAAAAGTAATCGCTTGAAGGTAAAGTGGCTTGTGATCTATCCCGAAAATTAAAGAATGTCAACCATCCCTTATTCGACAGTGTGGGTGCGTCGTTTCGAAGGAGTGTAAAAAATTCCATGAGATTCACGTCAATAATGTACATAAGACAGTTTGATTAATGGTAATGGTATTTTCATGAGGGTTCTTAACATAGATGGAACTTTATTTATATCAATCGAAGGTAATCTCTGCAAACCTGATACATTGGTTGCATATACACCATGATGGATGTAGGGTTTGAGGTTAGTAGTGGAACCGACGAGCTTGGATTTGAACTGTGAGGGAACAAATAGTGAGATGCCGTGTGACAACGAACAATGGGAGGTGTTGAGGACAACAAACTGGTGTGATACCAGTGCGTCGATACTATGGGAATGGAGGATAGTCGTGAATGAAGAGTCCCAACAATGGAACCACTTATTCTAGCATGCAGTGGTAAATGAACCATGGAGTTTGCATGGTCAACTTTCACAACAATCCCAATCTAGGGTTGATTCAACCTCTTTTGCATATTTAAGCAATCGATGCATTTGGAAAATGGACAATGATAAAATTCAATCCAAAATTAAAAATCCACGCACAGAGAAAAAACCCAATAATTTATCCCAGAATTTCATTAAATAAGAAGAACCTCCTATCGTTTTTCTCTTAAAACAAGGCTTCGGAACGTGATAGAGTAACACAACACAGTTTATTATCAGAAAATAGAATTTGTTACAGTGGTTGAAGGTGTTATTCAGTTCTTTAGGAATTTAACCAACCTAAAACTTATATAACCAACATCCTTATGTTATACAACATACGACATACCATACATCAAACAAAATGTAATAATCGGAACATAAATCTATAAGTCAAATACAAATTCACTGGCTGCGATCGAGAGTTTCATTTTTTGTATATACATACTTCGACTAGAAGCATTCAAGTAGAATCCAGTATATTAGAAAATGGATAACAACAAACAAGGAAATTCCGTCACAATTATTTCAATTTGGAAAACAGCGATGCTAGAATTCACTTTCTATAACACACAACCATCAATGAGATTTACCAATTCGATATCAGAAATACAAACTATGACGAAAATTTCTTAAACTAATTAAGTACAATTTAATCTTATTACAAATTCAATCACAAACAAGAGTATCGTAACCGAAGGCAATGAAGTTAGAGATGATATTCAAAAAATGACATTCCCTTCCTCCTTTTGTTCTCTAATCATTGAGACTTCACCGATACCTCCTAGCCAACACTAGGGGTAATCTTCCTCCCCTTTAGCCCCCCGAGCCACAAAGGGGACACACACACAAAACTAGAAATAATCTAGCTCCAAGATTTCCTCACAAGGTACAACCACCACTCTATCTCAAGCTGGGTATCCCAACTCTCACAAGTAAAACCAGTCAAAAATAATTTGGCAGCATAAATTTACCAATTACCAGTGTGATCCCTTTCCCATCTAGACCCTTTTCTTTATAGGAATTTCCTCACTGACACATCCCCACTTGCACAATTAATTTTCTTTTTAATTCAATAAATTAAGATTATTCCCCCCTTACACTTGTCACCCTCTCCCCAAGTTGCACAAGTAATTACATATTATATTTTAATTAAAAGTCAATTTCCTTTACCTTTCCTAAATGCGCTCCTTAAATCGCTCCTAGTTGTCTTTTATTCCAGAGATTCTCATTTAATGAATGATTTCTTAATAAATATGAGTTAGAGTTAAAACATGAGTCTTCTTCTAGTTAGACTAGTGGGAGCTAGACTCTAAATACCATTCTATGCGTACACATACTCTCTCATGCTTTATTCCTTTCTTATCTTAAATTCCAAATTGGTATTTTCTTGCACGCATGTGTATTATAATAATTCTTCACATTTATTTCATTTTTATTAGTTCTTAAATTGATTTACCTCATTCCTTTCTAATTTAGTTAATAATTTAATTTAGCCTCCTTACAAAAACTTAGACTTAGGCTTAATTTTTTTGAATAGGCTTAGAGTCTTATTCGGATTTATAATTAATAAATCACTCATTAATTATTCATATCTGACAAGGTCTAACAATTTTCAAGGCTTACAATTATTCTTTCAAGGTTTTCTAGGCCACCTAGATTCATTGACTCAAGTTTTATTTAGACGACCTTTCCTTTTAAGACGTACTTTGTGCTCCAAGGGTGCCACTCACCATTGAGTGGTTTTGGTAGTTGTACAACCCTTGGAGTCAACACTCCATTTGGGTGACCTTGTGAGAGACTAAGTGCTTCTAAGGAATAAGGACTTTGCCTTATTGTGCACCCCTTAGACTCTTCGTGAGCGACTGTCTCAATCTGCCCCCACAACATCGTGGACCTATCGAACTAGGTAATTGTTAACCTACAATTCAAGCCACGATGGGAGTGCTAGTAGGCTGTGACAGTGACATTTCCACACCTCTCCCTCAATATCTAGTTTTTGTGCATGGCTCATTTACTACTTATGTGAGTCATATTAGCAAGCATCATCAACCTACATCAATTGACAAAACATTGTCACTGATCCATATACATAATCATACTAAATCAATCATCTGACACATATGCGTAAAATGAAATACTCAAACAAAACACAATCAACTCCCTGACTCAATAAGGATTCCAAGGAGGTCCATTGATGCCATCAACATCCACAATCTGTCAAATGTCCTGCACACTCATGGAAAAACTCGTCAATAGCATATGTCAATACATATATATCAAATAAAAATAAATCACAACCATCAACATCATCATGAAAATCCATAATCGAAAAAAATAACCATGTATTATAACTGGATCACTTTCACACAAGTGTTCTCAAAGAATAAGTCGATAACATGTGCTCACAAGAGAGGGATGTTACATACACCCCCTCTTGTTTTAAAATTATTCCCAAAGTTGTACAGTATGTAAAATGCAGTTATAAAGTATCTGACAAGATCTGTATATCTAATCTATCAAGCAAGTAAGGAAATTGTTGATGCATATCATATGCATCCTCCCACGTAGCCGATTGTGGGATATAATTGTCCCACTAGACCTTGACCTGATTGACTAATCGATGCCATAAATTTCAAATGAAACGGTTTAGAATGAGGATTAGCTCCGCTGTGAGAGCACCCTCATCCAACACATGCAAAGAAATCATGTCAATCACATGTGTAGGATCACTAACACAATGTCTCAAAACAGATACATGAAATACATCATGCATATGCCTCAAAGAATAAGGCAAGGCTAGTTGATAAGCCATGGGTTATTTCCTTTCCAAAACTTTGAAAGGTCCCACAAACCTAGGAGAGAGTTTAACACCCTTTCCAAACTTTATTGAAATCTTGTGTGGTTTCACCCGCAAGAAAACTTGGTCACCAATTTCATAACTGTAGTCAACGCGCTGTGCATCAACATAACTCTTCTTCCGATCTTACACCTCTTTAATCCTTTGTATTATTGTTTTCATTTGTTCTTCCATTTCTTGGATCACTCCTAGTCCTACCAGGACCCTATCCTCAAGTCAATTCTAGCTCAGTGTCGTCCAACATGGTCACCCGCAAATAAACTTAAATGGTGCCATCTTAATGGTACTTTGATAGTTGTTGTTGTATGCAAACTCTACCAGTGGCAAGAAATCTTACCAACATTTATGTTGGTCCATTACATACATAGGCAACATATCTTCCAAAATTTGGTTCGTTCTTAATGTCTTCGCATTTGTCTCAGGGTGATATGTTGTACTAAAGTTCAGTTGTGTCCCCAAAGCCTCTTGGAAACTGGTCCAAAATCGTCCTGTAAATACTGATCCTCTGTTAGATATGATTCTTTTTTCTACGACATGTACTCTCACAATCTCGATGACAAAAACTCTAGCTATGTCTGGTGCGTGATACGTCGTACGTATAGGAATAAAGTGTGCACTCTTCGTCAAAGTGTCTACTACCACGAAAATAAAATCATGTCTCCTTGCTGTCAGTTGCAACCCAACAATAAAGTCCATTGAAATGACCTCTCATTTCGATTTCGGAATAACGTGAGGCTGTAATAATCCTACCGGATGTCTATGTTCAGCTTTCACTTGCTAACATTCTAGACATATCTCCATGTAACCAACTATGTCTTCTTTCATTTCTTTCCAAAAGAATAGAGGCTTAAGGTTTTCCCTCATCTTCGTGACTCCTTGATGAGCCATGTACATGGCTCTATGAGCTTCACTTAATATCAAGCTTCTTAATTCATCATTAGGCGGTACATAAATCTTGTTATTATAACTCATCAATCCGTCATTGCCCAATGTATAACCTTCAAACCTTGGTACCATCATGGTGTCCTGTCCAATAATTTATTTAACATCTTTATACCAGTCATCATCGATCTATATATTTAGAATCTTTTCTTGAAGATTCGTCCGAAGAGGTATTACCAAAAATATGTGTGGTCTCCGACTCAATGCATCTACCACTCTATTCACCGTTCCTTCGATTTAAGTAATCTTAAAATCATATTCTCTAAGTAATTCTAACCAACGCCTCTGTCGCCCATTGAAGTCGCTTTGTGTAAATATATGTTTTAGTCCACAGTGATCTGTCTTTAGTTAGAATTTTCATCCAATCATATAGTGTCTCCAAATTCTCAAGGCGTATATAATGTCCAATAACTCTGAATCATGTGTTGCATAGTTCTACTCATTTTTTTCTGAATTTCCTTGAGATGTAAGCGATCACTCGACCATCTTGCATCAATACTCTAACTAAACCTTCCTTGGATGTGCCCATGCATACAAATAATTCCTTATCCATGTCAGGGACTTTTAGTATTGGCGCTATCGTCAACAACTCCTTGAGCCTTTGAAATTCTTCTCACATTTCTCACTCCATATAAACTTCTTGTTTTTCTTCTGCAATTCCGTGATCGGATTTGCTATCTTTGAAAAACTTTTGACGAACCATCAGTAATATAATGTTAAACCCATAAAGTTGCATACTTATTGTACATTTTTTGGTGCAGACCCTTCTATAATAGCCTCTACTTCCGCTGGATCCACAATGATACCTTCACTGGATATAACAAGCCCTAACTAATGAATCTTTGATTGTTAAAAAGAACATTTCGACAGTTTCTCGAATAATTTGTTTTCTCGTAAACACTATAGCACCGAGCTTAAATGTTCATCATGTTCTTCAATCGTCCAAGAATATATCAGTATGTCATCAATGAATACTTGAACAAAATTTTCCAAGTATTCACAGAACACCCCATTCATCAAACTCATGAATACCCCCGGGGCGTTTGTCAGTCCAAATGGTAAAACAATAAAATCATAGTGTCTGAACCTCGTCTTGAATGCGGTCTTAGGAATCTCTTCCTCTTTAATTCGTAACTAGTGATATCCTAATCTCAAGTCGATCTTTGAAAATACCATCACGCCTTTCATGTAATAAAACAAATCGTTTATTCTTGGAAACAGATATTGGTTCTTGATCGTTTCCTTGTTCAATTGACAGTAGTCAATACAAAGTCTCCATGACCCATCCTTCTTTCTTATGAAAATAACAGGTGCACCCCAAGGTGACACACTTGGACATATAAGTCTCGAGTCCAATAACTCCTTCAATTTCATTTTCAACTACTGTGACTCAAGCGCTGACATCCGATAAGACGTTCTTGCTATTGGTTCAGTTCCAGGTTTCAATTCAATTGTAAATTCCAACTTTCTTTTGAGCGGTGATGCAGGAGCATCGTCAACAGCCAAACTAGCATGAAGGAGGAAGACAGCTGGAAGACCACCAGCGCACATCTTTGAAATATTTTTGAAACATTAATGTAATGGTTAAAGGGAAGCGTACTTGCATATTGTAAATAGATCATGAGCGATTCGCTCTCATCTATAGAATGTAGAGGCATTTATGCATAGTTAATGAAAGTAGGTAGATTTGAATTATAGATTAGACAGTTTAGAAGAGAAGGAGGGAAAAACGGATATAGACACCCTCGTCTTTGTATTATTGTATCATTAGAACATGAGCATAGAGTTGTAGCAGAGAGTTGTAGAGAAAGACCCATGTACAGGAGCTTGAATTAATATAAGAAGCTTTGAATCAGATTTCATGGTGTTATGATGTTTTTTGTTTATACATGGTGAATGGTATGCTTACAGTTGTTTTATTCTCTCTATTATGCATTTTTTATGATGCTATGTTGTGTTTTGAATGTATGATTTCATGTTGAATGTTTGAAGTCTGAGAGATAAAGATAATGAGTTTCAATTGTTTTTCTTCCTGAGTGAGAGTTCCTGCAAGGAGTGCGTTGATAAAGGTTCAGAGTTTATCTCTGAAAGCTCAAGAGGGATACCATTGTTCTCATTCCAGTAGAAGTGCAAGTGAAGCACATAAGCCGTGCAAGGTGTGCACAAGCTGTTTGAAAGCTAGAACTTATCAACCAAAGGGAGAGTTGAAAGATTGCTATTGCGGAAGGTGCACAGAGTCGAGAAATCAAAT
>JASDQU010353225.1:0-12098 GCA_032191745.1 Picea mariana
ATTGATGCCTTTCCCTTGAGTTGATAGATGGAAATTCTACCCTCTGCATGAGAAGAATAATTATGTAATTGAAAATACCTTCTCATGCCCAACAACCATGTCTATGCATCTTCATCCTTCTTGTGCTCACCATAAAAAGTAGGAGGTTTGATTTTGTTCATTACTCCTCGTAGTTCATCCACCCGATAACTCTTATGCTTCCTGACAGGGGATGGACTTGAGCTGGTGTGTTCCCTCTTATTGGAATGCCTTGGGGAGTGATGGTGATGTCTTCTAACACTTCTTGATTTTCTTTTCTCATCATGAGACTTGTGACTTCCCAATTTGCTCGAGCCACTCTCCTTATCCAATTTATTTTCTATTATGTTCAAGATATGTAATAACTTCATGTTGAAGTCATCATGTTGCTCCTTGGCTCTCATAAGCCTTTCATTATCATCCTTATGGATTTGGACATCCTTCTGCAAATTTTTAATGGTCTCTTCCATATTCATGTTTTCATTCCTTTCTTCTCCATGTCCATTGGAGTTTGTTCATTCGATGCTCAAATGGACATCCATCCTTTTGAATTCATCTTCCTAGCTGTAATTCCCTTATGCCTCTCCCATTACTCTAGACTCTAAGATGATATTGATCTAATTGTTGTTATCTCTACAAAATGTGCAGCCAACAAAACCTTGTCAGGCTAACTGTTTTAACAATTTCATGAAAATATGAACCATTCTGGTTCACTAATATATATCAGAATTATTTCTTTTGATTTCCTAGAAAATTGAATGCCTTGATCAATTTTCGAGGTGGATAATTATTTTCCACTGTCCAAGACCTTTCCAACTCCTACTCACATGCTCAATTCCGAGTCTTGAGCAGAAAGTTATGGTCTTTTGAAATTTTCCCATTAATTTTTCTGTTCATTTTTCAACTTGGCGCAACTTTGCGCTGTAATTAAGAATTTTTGCGCCTACTCCATTGGATTTTTCTTAATATATAAATTGGGTTTATTCATATACATAATAAGGACACTTTGTCCAAGTTTCAACTCTTTCTGTGCTCTGAGCTACTAGTTACAGCCCGCTGAAGTTCTAGGCCAATTTGTGTTTTTGGTCTGAAATGGTACAGGTATGTTCTTTTCCTTTCAAACAACTTTGCACACACAAACTTCAATTTGTGCACCTATATTCACCATGTGATGAAACATCACAAGGTAAATCATGCTTCATGCACTTTAAAACCCACTGTGTATCACTTCTTTGTCGCGCCAATAACTTGCACTCACTTTTGTGTCGCACTATCTACCGTGCGTAGTTTTGGTTCTTGCAGTGATACCTGTTGTGCACAGTTCTTTGTATCGTGCAATGATATTCCACATGCATTTCGATCTATGCATTGCACCATGCCAAAGTTCAATATGGCCCCATCACACACAATAATCTGTGTGCACCATTGATTATACTGTCGCGAGACAACTTATACTCATATTGTGCACGCACCAACCAAACTCCTCTGCGCTCTGTCAATACTGCATACACCCTGCGCACCATTATTATATGTGTGTACATCGCGTGCACCTTCTTATGTGTGTGCACTCCACACAATGCTAAATTTAGTGCGTGCACCCGCACACCAATATTTTTCCGTGCGGCACCAAAATTTTTCGCGCGCACCCTCACACCATATTTTCCGCGTGGTACTAAATTTTTATTGCGCACACCCACACGCTATTATTTTTCCGTGTAGCACCAAAATTTAATGCACGCATCAACACACTAATACCTTTCCGTGCAGTGCCAAATTTTACCTATCCCAAGCTTTTCACTGCACCACATGAATTTTTGGTGCGCCCAACTGCGCACATTCACCTTTATGTGCATCGATTCCTCGTGAATTCCGCTGCAGAAATTGGGGATTTTTTTTCCAATTCATCATAGACATTCTGCAACTATGAAATCTGTTCAATTTCACCCTTATAACACCAGCTCCACCTATGTAACAATAGATCCCTGTGGGTTGACATTTCTGGAACGAATTTTTCCCAAACTCAATTCATGAATTGGGAATTTTAATTATAAAACTCGCTCCAACTGTCATGGATTCATTGTAACTTCAAATTTGACCAATTCTAGGTCCGAATTTGCTAGAACAGATATTAAATCAGTAATATCTCATTACTTGGTTGAATTTCTCCATTTTCTCATGAATTCAACCACAAAAATTGGGGCTTTTCCCCATTTTCGCCTAGTTGTTGTTACTTTTTACCATGGACACTCTACAAATTGAAATTTGGCCACTTCAAAATAAATCCTCTGTGACATTTTTCTTCAACTCAAATTTCTCGGCCCATCCAGGCTCAGTGTTGAAAACTGAAGCTCTGATACCAATTTGTAACATCCCCAACCACCAACAGGTCGACCATGCCACTACTTAGATGCTTTACTTAGCTCTGAAACCATTTTGTAACGTCCCTGACCATCCATGTCAGGCCACGCCACACTAGAGAACACATTTTTTCTTTGTGTGGAACATATTGTAACATACTCAGCATCCAAACTGAGCTATGCCACATACAATTTTCTATTTGCATGTGATTAAAACATATCCACGCACAGAACTCTTGCGGAAGCTTTATATATATAACGTGAATAGAAAAATACGTTATGTAAATGCACATATTCACATTGAAATAGAAGTAAACATATACATGCAGCATATAAAGACAATACCCATAAAAATAAACATAGTTATAATCGCACATATGATAACCCATAAAAATATGCACATAAATAACAATGCAACATGTAAATTTATCACACAGTTGACACTTATCTTGGTAAGAATGTCACCAACTGTGTTCAGACCTCCCACGAACCTCCCAGCCTTAGACCACACTGTTCATCACTCTCAACAATGGGTCACCCTCGAGCTGGGACTAAACTCCACCCGGGTAACGGTTCCTAACCAGGCTAACGGATCATGGAAAACAGGAAAGACTCCATCACAAGAACCTACTCAAACTAACAACCTATAGTCTCTCATTACCCACATGCCTGTCCCACGCAAGGAAGTGTTCCCCTTCTCTACTCAACAGTCCCTCGGCTGCCCCACTTCCCTTCCAGGGCTTCAATAACAGGCCAGACAAGAAGTCTCAGAGCCCTGTAGTTGTAGTTTAGCACCTTCAGGAAATAAATTCCCAACAATTCTCTCGCTTAGAGAATTTATCACGGGCCTGACAACCCGCCTCTTCAATATCCCACGGGCCTGAAAACCCGCTTCTTCAGTCCCGCTCCCCAGCTAACCAACTACACCAACACAAAATAGCTATGGATACAGGTTTAGATACAGTGAAATGAATGTCTGAGGATAACTGACTGCGTGAGTGAAAATGGTCATGGAATCATGGCTGAATGATGGAAGGAATCATGGAAAAGATGATGGTAAGAATGATGGGGGGTGTGAAAATGAACTAAGTCCCAACGATATGTATGCATGTCCCTAACTTGACACTTGTCATGTTGGGAGCTACTTTGGCCCACTTGTCCCCAACTTGACACTTGTCATGTTGGGACCTACTTTCACCCACTTGTCCCCAACTTTAGAACTTAGGATAAAATAATTATCCATACTTTATGATTTAAGAAATATTAATATAATATTCCTTTTTGGCTCAAGCTCCCTAGCTTATCCCCTTTCCTTAAATTATCCCCTCCCTTTCCCTAACTAGTGGATTTTAGTCCCCCATCTCTTTTATCATGGTCAGTATGCATGCAACGATGTATTTTATATTAAATATGAGACATGTACAAAAACAGGCGCACTGGCCTTTAACATCTAGGCTCTCCAGCCTAATCAAAACATAAGCATCATATCTTATAATAACTAGCTCACTAGCCTATAAAACATATCATATACACAAAGGCTCCTTGGCCTCAACATCGCGCGCACTTAAGATGTTGCGCGCGGTATCCTAGAATGTGCACACTTCCTCATTTTACTGCGCAGTACATGCACACAATATGCCGTGAAATGTGCATGCAAAAATGATATCAAAACAGCTCACCAACTTAAGTACATTTGTATTTACATTTACAATTGGGTTCGGCCTTAGGGGTATTACAATCTGAGTCTCTTACTTTTCTTATATCTATGGTCATAGGAGTGGTCATTGATTTGCAATCCATCATTCCAAATTTATGAAGAATCTTTACTAGATACTTTCCTTGTCCAAGGAAGACTTCACCATGCTTCTACCATACTTCTAGTCCTAATTAATAGTGCACGAGACCAATATATTTCATATCGAACTCAGAAGCAAGTTCCTTCTTACACTAGATGATGAGAGACTCTACACCTATCAAGAATAAGTTGTCGACATATAGCAGTAGAATCATAAGTGCATTGTTCACAACTTTGTAGTAGATATTTGGATCTGCATGACTCTTAGAGAAACCAAGTCTTATTAAGTAGTTGTCTATTCTGGAAGACCAAGCTCTTGGAGCTTTCTTGAGTCCATACAAGGATTTCTTTAATCTACAAACATGGGTATCTCTGGAATGTACTTCAAATCCTTAAGGTTGTTCAATGTATACTTCTTCTTCAATTTCTCCATTTATGAAAGTTGTCTTTACATCCATCTGATGTAGACTCCATCCCATGGAGGCAACAAGAGATATAGTGGCTCTAATAGAAGTATATCTAGAAATAGGAGAAAAGGCTTTGTCACAGTCTTGTCCACCCTTCTGGGAGAACCCTCTAGCTATGAACCTT
The DNA here is from genome assembly GCA_032191745.1 of Picea mariana. Classification (NCBI taxonomy): domain Eukaryota; kingdom Viridiplantae; phylum Streptophyta; class Pinopsida; order Pinales; family Pinaceae; genus Picea; species Picea mariana. Next base: position 4,762 of record JASDQU010353225.1, read on the forward strand.
GCCTCGTATTTGTCCACACTTCCATTTGCAGCATGTTTGATCTTATGGACCCATTTTGAAGTTACCACTGCTTTTTCTTTGGGTCTAAGCACAATTTCCCATGCGTCATTTTTCATGATGGACTAGTGTTCTTCTGTCATGGCTTCTTTCCATTGTTTCTTCTGAGTTTCTTCTTCAAATGCGGCAATTTCTTCATTTATAAGCTTTGTAATACATGCTACATAGCTGGAGAATATTTTGGGATTTTTTCTTTCTCTAAAGGTTCCACTTGGGTATTTGAGTCTTTCATCTTCTTGTAGAGTAGCTTCAAGACAAGCTGGACATTTTTTGGTTTTGGGTGTTGTGATTGATTCAATAGGTTCACATGGTTGCATCATATGATCAATTTGTTTTGGTTCTTCATTATGACTTTCTGGAAGATAGGTGTTTTCTTCTTTAAGCTCTTTATATTCTTCTTCTTCTATGGATTCTTCTATAGATTTATTGAAATCCATCTTCTCATTGAAGGTCACATAAGGTCGTGTATCTATTGAATTCAACCTTATGTTGTTCTGGGATATAGATTCTGTTGGATTTGTATGATTCACTGTATCCAACAAATATGCCCTTATTTCCATAGGATTCTAGTTTCTTCCTTTTATCCTTAGAGATATGAATGTAAACATGGCACCCAAAGATTCTTAAGTGTTCCACATTGGGTTTCTTTCCTGAGAAGGCTTCCTCTAGAGTCACATCCTTCAATATGCGGTGGGGAATTCTATTTTGAACATATATTGATGTCATGGCTGCTTCTCTCCATAAATACATGGACAAACCTTGATCATTCATTAGTGCCTTCATGGTTTCCTCAATGGATCTATTCTTCCTTTTTGCTACACCATTTTGTTGATGATTATGAGGAATGGTTAGCTCCCTCCTAATCCCTATTGATTTGCAAAAGAAAACAAATTCCTTGGATGTGTATTCTCCTCCTTTATCTATTCTCAAAGTTTTTATTTTCTTGATTGTGAGGTTTTCTATTTCTTCTTTGAATTCTTGAAACTTGCTGAAAACTTCATCCTTTGTCTTTAGGAGATATAACCAAGTATTTCTTGAGTAATCATCTATGAAGATTACATAATAAAGTGAACCTCCTAGGGATTTGAATGGCATCATACCGCAAACATTTAAATTTATTAGATCTAGGATTTCCTTAGATCTATTATTGTTGCTTGAGAATGGATTCTTAACATTTTTACCAAAAGCACATCCTATGCAAATTCCTTCATGTTTATATTGTAGTTCATGTATTCCTTCAACCATATTCTTGAGGAAAGGTAATGCTTGATAGTTAAGATGAGAATACCTCATATGCCAAAGATCACTGGGGTTGACTTCATCATGTACAAGAGATTCATCATTATGTTCTAGTAGTCTGTATAGTCTTCCTTCATGAGTTCCAATAACTCTAGCATTCTCTATGATGGAGTCTTTAGACCAAGATAGTACTTCACCCTCTATAAAGGATATTCTATTTCCTTTGTCTTCTAGGCAAGATATATATACAAGATTATTTTATAAGCAGGTACATATAATACATTTCTCAAATGAACATTCTTACCTGTTTTCAATTTGATGGAGGCTTGACCACTTCCTTCGACTGGATAGGTGTTATTATCTCCAAGTTATACCTTTTAGGATGTCTTCTTTTCATTTAGACTGGAGAGTCTGACCTGGTCTCCTGTCATATGCCTAGAAGCTCCACTATCAATTATCCACAAGTCATCTTCAAGAGTTATTGTTAGAGATGAATAATGTAGATGATCCATATTTTCATTCATGATTTCTATTGACTAATAGCTGGTCAAACTTTGACTTTGACCCAAAATCTCAACCTTGACGTTTTTTCCTTCTGAGAGTGCCAATAGGTGTGCTGGACTAAGGTGCACTAGAATATCCTCTCCTTGAGTAAGGTGTTCCATAATAAGGTTATGGGCAAGAGGTGTTAGCGTTTTGTAACCGCACCTCCTAGTAACACTAGGGACAATGTTTTTAGTAACTGCACCTGCTAGAAACCCTAGAAACAGTTCTTCAATGAGCCTGATAATCTTATGGCTTAGCTTCCTTACAGTGATTAGACTGGATGAAGGAGGTGTGGGCCCATAACCTGTTAGAAAAATGGGTGTGCTTGTTTAACCATAGACAATATAACAATATTTTGAACCAAACATAGGCATGAATGCCACCCTCGAGCACCTTAACCTTGACAGAGAGAATAATTTTGGTAGAAAATCAATAGCCAACCCTGGCTAATGCACCAAGCAAAGATAACCAAGATTGATCAGAAAGTTCAAGCTAGAAAGACCGAAATTACAAGTTGTAGTAGTTACAGCTGCAGCTACTCTCCAAACTTGCGCACCACTAAATTTCTTCAGTTGTGAGTTGTGTGTACCAAATGAGCTCAGACTTCCTATATATATACTACTGCTTCTCAGCTGTCTGGGCCGACTTCTCTTTCTGAAGGATAAAAAACTCAATATTAATTATTTTATTTAGTCAACTTGTCTTCTAGAGTTATGTCCAATGATTTAGGGTTTCTTCTTGCTTCTTGGAATATTCTAGTATCGTCAAGGTTTACAAGTGGAGGTTTAATACCTCCCGCAACTACCATAATATCAATAGTGTATTTTGTAGATAAATGGATGAATCTTCTCAAAGGGTATTTTTCGGTCCGCAATTTTTTCGATAGGGAAAATATTAATTTTTCACTCCTCAAGGCCATCCCCCATGTTAAGGATTGGTGGGATACTTACTCTGAGCAAAGGGCCATAGAGGAATCTGCAATATTTTTTTTCACCCCCACATGGGATTCCTTCAGGGATGTTATTAAAGAATAGTACTACCTTGTTGGAAGCTATGAGGACCAGTACATTGGATGGACCACCTTGCATCAGGAAAGGGACCAGACAGTACGAGATTTCAACAATATTTTCCATACCCTGCGCGGGTATCAAATAATATGAGTGACATCTAGTGCTCAAATATCATGGTTGTTTTCATAGATACATTCAAACATAAATGGAGTTTTTGGACATCATATCATTGGGTATGGATTATAGATATGTTGTCAAGATCGAGCAAAAATTTAAGCAGAAGAGGCGAGAGTTTGGATCTGCAAACTCCTCACAGTTGAAGTAGGGAAAAGGTGGCCCTAATCCACACAACAAGGGACAAATAAAATATGGCCACTCTCAAGACAACCAATCCAAGACACAACATAAGAAAGGTAATGAGAATTCGAAGAAGGACATGGTAAAATGGTGTGAACACCATAAAATCCCTTGGCACAACACCGAAGAACTCCACTCCAAGTAGTCACTCATGCTCAAGTTGAAATATTCTAAGTTAGAGGTTGATTCTAATTACAAATCAAATCTAGAAGGAGGGAAGGGGATTATCGATGTTGAAACTAGTGCCATTTTCGCTACCAACAAAGTCCAACCAAGCAAACCAGAAGAACTAGAGGAAGGGGAATGCCTCTTTCACTCACATATATGGGTAAATGGGACTCTGCTTCATTTCATTGTCGATAAAAACAGTCAGAAGAACTTGATCTCAGTAGAGGTCTTCAAGCAGTTGGACCTTCTGATGACACCACACCTGCAACCCTACACCACCGGATAGCTTTGCCAAGGAAGAGATCTTTGTGTCAACCAACAGTGTCGTCTGCCCTACGACATCAAGCCTTTAAAAGACGAGGTATTGTGTGATATTTCTCCCCTTGAAGTTTTTGATGTTCATTTAGGAAAACCATATTTTTGGAAGTGACATTGATCCAGATAGATTTTGGTGGCCTCCCACCTATTCCAACTAGCTCATTTTGGCAGTTTTCCAGTTTGGCAGTTTTTTCCCTAGTTTTATGGTCCCTAACTTGAGGGGCCATTTTGAGGCCTTAAACAATGTTTTTTAGGGCTCGCCATAGTCAATATGACCTTTTATATATAGCATCAAAATGTGTATTCCTTGAATATACCTTTCCAACAGGATATCGTGCGCCTAAAAAAAATCCTATGCAAAAGTTTCAACCCCGGGAAGTTGAGGTACTAACTTACCCAAACGACACCCACATGAATTTTGACGCTTCATCTCCTAGGGTTAGGCTTTTGGGATGTCCTACGCATGTATAATTCCAAGCACCCTCGCACATGGGATGAGAGTATCCCCTATGTTCAACATAGCTACAACTAGGCCCTGTATAGCTCAACCAACCACAACCCCTTTAAGGTGTGGTTGGGATTCCAACCATTGGGTCCCATAGATGTTGCACTACCCCTTGCGGTGACCTAGGTTGACTCATCCCCTACTCCAAATGAAGTTGAAAAATCCACCCAGTTCATTGAGTGAATCCAACACATCCGCCAACAAGTTCAGGATATCCTAAAGAAGTCCAATTACAAGTACAAGCAACACCATGATCAACATCGGGTGCCACATAAGTTTGAGGTGGGAAACAAAGTTTGGTTTCAATTGCAGAAAGAGTGCCTTATAGGACCCCATCAAAATCTCATCCCACTCCATTATGGTTTGTACACCATCACCAAGGTTGTGGGTGATAATTCTTTCGAGCTCAACATTCCTCCGTTCCTTGGCTTGCACCCAGTGTTCAATGTGGATATCCTTCGATTGTATTTCCCACCATTATTGGACACCTCAGAGATAGTAGAACAAATGACACCAAAAAATATCAACCCTAAATGCATACAAAAATAATCCAGTGATCAAATTGTGGACAAATAGATCAAGGGCACTCACCAACAAAGAATCCAACTTTATCCAGTTGTCAAAGCAGGGCAGCTCCTGCACCAAGGAAAGTGGCTCACTCAGGGCCAAATTCAATAGAAATTTCCTCATTTGATGGGGGAACTCAACGTAATGGATACCATTTCTTCCTAATGGGGGAGGATTGATCCAGATGGATGTTGATGGCCTCCCACCTATTCCAACTGGCTCATTTTGGCAGTTTTCCAGTTTGGCAATTTTTTCCCTAGTTTTCGGGTCCCTGACTTGCAGGGCCGTTTTGAGGCCCTAAACAACATTTTTTCAGGGCTCACCACAGCCAAAGTAAGCTCCAATAGATATCATAAAAATGTGTATTCCTCAAATAGACCATTCCAACGAGCTATCGTGTGCCTAAAACGAAGATCGTATTCAAAAGTTACAACCTCAGGAAGTTGAGGTACTAACTTACCCAAATAGGACCCACATGACTTTTGGTGCTTCATCTCCTAGGGTTAGGTTTTTTGGATGTCTAGGGTTTTTGACATTCCTATTTATTTTAAAAATGCCTTCAAAGCCTCATTGTAATCTTCTTCTTGCGAATGAGCACAACCGTCGCATCTCTTCTCAAAGATAAGCCACTACCATTCTAGCAAGCTTGTTTCCACTGCATTTTATAGTTTCAACTTATTTCCTTATTGAATAGAAACCAATTTTACTGTATATATGTTATTATGTGTTTATCATATTTTGATAATAATATGTATTAATTTTGTTCTGCAAATATATTTTGGATCAGTGGTATCAGAGCGGTCTGCTCCTTCTCGTTCTTAATGCATGTCCCCAATGAGGTCAGGGTACAAACAAATGGGTCTCGAGCTTGTTTCTCTTGAGGAAAAAATATCTCGCATGCCAAAATAACCTCTCATGGAAGAAGAAAAGAAAGACGATGAGACAAGAGATCCCTTCAAAATGTTGCTCGAGGAATCCCTCATGCAACAGAGGAACAAGATGATGGATAGTTTTGTGCAAATCCTTTGGCGACTACCAATAGGCGACACATCTTCCTCAAATGGAGGTGCCTCCCCCTTCAAGGTACAAATCAACTTCGATATTCCTATATTTGAAGGTCAGATAGACCCAGATGTGGTAGAAAAATGGTTGAATTTGCTATAAGGGTATTTCTCTGTCCATAACTTCTTGAATAGAGAAAAGATTACTTTTGGGCTCCTCAAAGTCGTCTCCCATGTCAAAAATTCATGGGAAACTTTCTGTGAGAAAAAGGAAACAAAGGAACCCTCATTATTTACATTCATAGTCACTTGGGATTCCTTCAGGGATGCTATTAAGGAACAATACTACCCTATTGGAAGTTATGATGACCTGTACAAAAAATGGACCACGGCGTGGCAGGAAAGAGACCAAGTGGTGCCTGAGTTCACAAATATCTTCCATACCTTGCGCACCAAGCTGGGTATCAAATATTCTGAGTGACATCTGGTGCTCAAGTATCACAAAGGTCTACATAGATACATCCATGCTGAAATGGAATTTCTAGACATATCATCCTTGGGCACGACCTACTGATATGTCGTCAAAATCGAGTAGAAGCTCAAACAAAAGACACGGAAATTTGGGCCTGGGAAACCCTCAAAAGAAAAGCCAAGAAACGGCGGCCCCAACCCGTAGAACATGTTAGAAAGTAATGGATTTGATTTTTTAACCATATAAAATATAACAATATCGTCACCCAACCATAGGTCGAAGCCAACCCCGAGAACCTTAACTGTAATGTCCCCGGCCATCAACCCCACTGCCAGGCAATGCTACTATGCGGAATAACACTTATATAGTATGCATTTAAATGAATTTAAATGACTTAATGGAGTATACATATAATCACTGCTAACATACATAATTAATGGAATTAACTGTAAATATCAATGCAACAGAATACATGATAATATTACAAGTATCACAGAACATGCATTTTAAGTAAGTACATAATTAAAACACATAATGATACTTATCTTTGAAACTGTAATACACCACCAACTGCGTGCAGACCTTCCACGAACCTCCCAGCCTTAGACCGCATTGTTCATCACTTTCAGCAGTAGGTCACCCCCTATTATAGGATAAATCAGTAGGTGCGGACACTAATTGATCTCCCTAGATCCACCTAGATCTAGAACAAAACACATTAGAACATGATGCTTTCCTTAAGTTTTAAATATTGCATTTACTAAATAAATAGGGATGGAAGACATACCATTTAAATGTCGCTTCCTCTCACCATCCCCACCCTAGCTCCGTTCCAACGCTCATATAATGATGAACCTGCAAAAGAACACAACCAACCAAAGTGATAGTAATAGCATAAACTCAATATAAACATGTGTATGTGATCAAGGAATCATACAATAAAACACAACAAGCTTTATAGGAAAGAATCATATCACTATATCATATTAAATGTGAAAGAGAGATTACAACTGTGGACTTGATGTCATAAGATCCCTTCCAGTTGTCCTTCGTTCCCCACACACTTCCATTCCAAGAATTCTGAGAGCACAAATCTG
>JASDQU010353226.1:0-10766 GCA_032191745.1 Picea mariana
GGGACTCTTTTTCTAAACTTAGGGTCATTCTAGGCATAAGTTTGACCAGCCCTGAATGAAGGCTATTAAGAAAAAGTAGAATTATGTGTTTAAAATTATAAATTAATTTTTTTTTATACCCATTTGAGAGATGCAAGTGGGTTCACGAGCACTCGTAACGTAGAGGCATTCTTTGGCCCATTTCGATCAAATTCGTATCGTTTTAGGGTTGATTTTGGTTAACCCCGAATGAAGGTGATTTTTCAAAGCACAAATTATTCATTTGCAAAAATTAAATCATATTTGCATACCCATTTGAGAGTTGTACATGTGGTCCCGATTGTGGGAGAAGATGTGTAGTTCATGGGCCCCTTTTTTCTCAACTTCAAGTCATTCTAGGCCCAAGTTTGACCAGCCTCAAATGAAGGCTATTTGGAAGAAGTGAAATTATGCGTTTAAAATTATAAATAATTTTTTGATACCCATTTAAGAGATATAGGTGGGTTCTTTAGATCTCGCAACATTGAGGCATTCTTTGGCCCTTTTCGATCCAATTTGCATCGTTTTAGGGTTGATTTTGGTTAACCTTGAATGAAGGTGATTTTTGAAAAGTAAAATTCTTTATTTTCAAATAAGAAATCATATTTGGATACCCATTTGAGAGTTGTCCACGTCATATTTATTGCAAGAGAATGCGTGTAGTTCTTGCGCCCCTTTTTGTCAACTTCGGGTCATTTTAGGCCCAAGTTTGACCAGCTCCGAATGAAGGCTAATTGGAAGAAGTGGAATTATGGGTTTAAAAATACAAAACAATTTTTTGATACCCATTTGAGAGATGAAGTGGGTTCCCAACGTCTCGTAACGTTGAGGCAATCTTTTTCCCATTTCGATTAAATTCGTAATGTTTTAGGGCCGATTCTGGTTAACCCCAAATGAAGGTGATTTTTGAAAAACAAAATTCTCCATTTGAAAATATGAAATCATAGTTGGATACCCATTTGTGAGTTGTACAGGCGGTCCTAATTGCAAGAGAAATGTTGTAGTTCTTGGGTACCTTTTTGTCAACTTCGGGTGATTCTAGGCCCAAGTTTGACTAGCCTCGAACGAAGGCTATTTGGAAGAAGTCGAATTATGGGTTTAAAAGTATAAAATAATTTTTTGATACCCATTTGAGAGATATATGTGGGTTCTTGAGCTCTCGTAATACTAAGGCATTCTTTTTCCCATTTCGATCAAATTCGTAGCATTTTAGGGTCGATTTTGGTTAACCCCGAATGAAGGTGATTTTTGAAAAGAAAAATTCTTAATTTGAAAATAGGAAAACATATTTTGATACACTTTTGAGAGTTGTACATGTGCTCCTAATTGCGATAAAAAATTTGTAGTTCTTTGGCACCTTTTTCTCAACTTCGGGTCATTTTAGGCCCAAGTTTGACCAGCTCTGAATGAAGGCTAATTGGAAGAAGTGGAATTATGGGTTTAAAAATACAAAACAATTTATTGATACCCATTTGAGAGATGCAAGTGGGTTCCCGAGGGCTCGTAATGTTGAGGCATTGTTTTTCCCATTTCGATTAAATTCTTAACATTTTAGGGTCGATTTTGGTTAACCCCAAATGAAGGTGATTATTGAAAAGAAAAATTCTTCATTTCAAAATATGAAATCATGTTTGGATACCCATTTGTGAGTTGTACACGTGGTCATAATTGCGAGCGAAAAGTTGTAGTTCTTGGGTACCCTTTTGTCAACTTCGATTGATTCTAGGCCCAAGTTTGACCAGCCCCGAATGAAGGCTATTTGGAAGAAGTTGAATTATGGGTTTAAAAATAAAAAATAATTTTTTGATACCCATTTGAGAGATATAGGAGGGTTCCCGAGCTCTCACAACGTTGAGGCATTCTTTTGCCCATTTCGATCAAATTCGTATCATTTTAGTATCGATTCTGGTTAACCCCAAATGAAGGTGATTTTTGAAAAGCCAAATTATTGATTTGCAAATATTAAATCATATTTGGATACCCATTTGACAGTTGTACACATCGTCAGGATTGTGGGAGAAAACGTGTAGTTCTTGGGCCCATTTTTCTTAACTTCGGGTCATTTTAGGCCCAATATTGACCAGCCTCCAATGAAGGCTATTTGGAAGAAGTGGAATTATGGGTTTAAAAATATCAAACAATTTTTTGATACCCATTGTAGAAATATAGGTGGGTTCTCGAGCTCTCGCAACGTTGAGGCATTCTTTGCCCCATTTCGATCAAATTCAAATCGTTTTAGGGTTGATTATGGTTTACCCTGAATGAAGGTGATTTTTGAAAAGATAAATTCTTCATTTCCAAATATGAAATCATATTTCTATACCAATTTTGAGAGTTGTACACATCGTCCCGATTGTGGGAGAAAACATGTAGTTCCTGGGCCCCTTTTTCTCAACTTCGGGTCATTCTAAGCCCAAGAATGACCAGCCTCGAACGAAGGCTATTTGGAAGAAGTGGAATTATGGGTTTAAAAATATAAATCAATTTTTTGATACCCATTTGAGAGATATATGTGGGTTCTCGAGCTCTCGTAACATTGAGGCATTCTTTTTTCCTATTTCGATCAAATTCGTAGTGTTTTAGGGTCGATTCTGGTTAACCCCGAATGAAGGTGATTTTTGGAAGGAAAAATTCTCAATTTGCAAATAGGAAATCATATTTAGATACCCTTTTGAGAATTGTACATGTGGTCCTAATTGCGATCGAAAAGTTGTAGCTCTTGGGGCCCTTTTTCTCAACTTCGGGTCATTCTAGGCTCAAGTTTGTCTTGCCTCGAATGAAGGCTATTTAGAAAAAGTAGAATTATGGGTTTAAAAATATACAATAATTTTTTGATACCCATTTGAGAGATGCAAGTGGTTCTCGAGCGCTCGTAACGTTGCGGCATTCTTTTTCCCATTTTGATCAAATTCGTATCGATTTAGGGTTGATTACATGTGGTCCTAATTGCGATCGAAAAGTTGTAGTTCTTGGGCCCCTTTTTCTCAACGTCGGGTCATTTTAGGCCCAAGTTTGACTTGCCCCGAATGAAGGCTATTTAGAAAAAGTAGAATTATGGGTTTGAAAATATAAAATAATTTTTTGATACCCATTTGAGAGATGCAAGTGGTTCCTGAGCGCTCGTAACATTGCGGCATTCTTTTTCCCATTTCAATCAAATTCGTATCGATTTAGGGTTGATTATGGGTAACCTCTAATGAAGGTGATTTTTGAAAAGAACAATTCTTCATTTGCAAATATGAAATCATATTTGGATACCCATTTGAGAGTTGTACACACGGTCTTGATTGTGAGTGAAAATGTGTAGTTCTTGGGCCTCTTTTTCTAAACTTAGGGTCATTATAGGCATAAGTTTGACCAGCCCCGAATGAAGGCTATTCAGAAAAAGTAGAATTATGTGTTTAAAATTATAAATTAATTTTTTGATACCCATTTGAGAGATGCAAGTTGGTTCACGAGCGCTCATAACGTAGAGGCATTCTTTGGCCCATTTCGATCAAATTCGTATCATTTTAGGGTTGATTCTGGTTAACCCCGAATGAAAGTGATTTTTGAAAAGACAAATTATTCATTTGCAAAAATTAAATCATATTTGCATACCTATTTGAGAGTTGTACACGTRGTCCCGATTGCGGGTGAAGATGTGTAGTTCTTGGGCCCCTTTTTTCTCAATTTCGGGTCATTTTAGGCACAAGTTTGACAAGCCTCRAATGAAGGCTATTTGGAAGAAGTGAAATTATGGGTTTAAAATTATAAATAATTTTTTGATACCCATTTGAGAGATGTAGGTGGGTTCCTTAGATATCGCAACATTGAGGCATTCTTTGGACCTTTTCGATCCAATTCGCATTGTTTTAAGGTTGATTCTTGTTAACCCCAAATGAAGGTGATTTTTGAAAAGCAAAATTCTTCATTTTCAAATATGAAAWCATATTTCGATACCCATTTGAGAGTTGTCCACRTCGCCATTATTGCAAGAGAATACGTGTAGTTCTTGGGCCCCTCTCAAATTCGAGTTCCCGAGCGCTCATAACGTTGCGGCATTCTTTTTCCCATTTCGATCAAATTCGTATCGATTTAGGGTTGAYTATGGGTAACCTCTAATGAAGTTGATTTTTGAAAAGAAACATTCTTCATTTGCAAATATGAAATCATATTTGGATACCCATTTGAGAGTTGTACACRCGGTCTTGATTGTGAGTGAAAATGTGTAGTTCTTGGGCCTCTTTTTCTAAACTTAGGGTCATTCTAGGCATAAGTTTGACTAGCCCCGAATGAAGGCTATTCAGAAAAAGTAGAATTATGTGTTTAAAATTATAAATTAATTTTTTGATACCCATTTGAGAGATGCAAGTGGGTTCCTTAGATCTCGCAACATTGAGGCATTCTTTGGCCCTTTTCGATCCAATTCTCATCATTTTAAGGTTGATTCTAGTTAACCCCGAATGAAGGTGATTTTTGAAAAGCAAAATTCTTCATTTTCAAATATGAAATCATATCTTGATACCCATTTGAGAGTTGTCCACGTCGTCATTATTGCAAGAGAATATGTGTAGTTCTTGTGCCCCTTTTTCTCAACTTCGGGTCATTTTAGGCCCAAGTTTGACCAGCTCTGAATGAAGGCTAATTGGAAGAAGTGGAATTATGGGTTTAAAAATACAAAACAATCTTTTGATACCCATTTGAGAGATGCAAGTGGGTTCCCGAGGGCTTGTAACGTGGAGGCATTTCTTTTTCCCATTTCGATTAAATTCGTAACGTTTTAGGGTTGATTCTGGTTAACCCAAAATGAAGGTGATTTTTGAAAAGAAAAATTCTCCATTTGAAAATATGAAATCATATTTGGATACCCATTTGTGAGTTGTACACGTGATGCTAATTGCGAGCGAAAAGTTGTAGTTCTTGGGTATCTTTTTGTCAACTTCGAGTGATTCTAGGCCCAAGTTTGACCGGCCTCGAATGAAGGCTATTTGGAAGAAGTCGAATTATGGGTTTAAAATTATAAAATAATTTTTTGATACCCATTTGAGAGATGTAGGAGGTTTCCCGAGCTCTCGTAAGGTTGAGGCATTCTTTGGCCCATTTCGATCAAATTCGTATCGTTTTAGGGTTGATTTTGGTACCCGAATGAAGGTGATTTTTGAAAAGACAAATTMTTCATTTCCAAAGATGAAATCATATTTTCATACCCATTTGACAGTTGTAAACATAGTCATGATTGCGGGAGAATATTATGGGTTTAAATGAAGGCTAATTAGAAGAAGTGGAATTATGGGTTTAAAAMTACAAAACATTTTTTTGATACCCATTTGAGAGATGCAAGTGGGTTCCCGAGGGCTCGTAACATTGAGGCATTCTTTTTCCCATTTCGATTAAATTCGTAACGTTTTAGGATTGATTCTGGTTAACCCCAAATGAAGGTGATTTTTGAAAAGAAAAATTCTCCATTTGAAAATATGAAATCATATTTGGATACCCATTTGTGAGTTGTACACGCGATCCTAATTGYGAGCRAAAAGTTGTAGTTCTTGGGTATCTTTTTGTCAACTTCGAGTGATTCTAGGCCCAAGTTTGACCGGCCTCGAAYGAAGGCTATTTGGAAAAAGTCGAATTATGGGTTTAAAAATATAAAATAATTTTTTGATACCCATTTGAGAGATATAGGAGGGTTTCTGAGCTCTCGCAAGGTTGAGGCATTCTTTGTCCCATTTCAATCAAAGTCGTATCGTTTTAGGGTTGATTTTGGTACCCAAATGAAGGTGATTTTTGTAAAGACAAATTATTCATTTTCAAAGATGAAATCATATTTTCATACCCATTTGACAGTTGTAAACATGGTCATGATTGCGAGAGAATATGTGTAGTTCTTGGGCCCCTTTTTCTCAATTTCGGGTCATTCTAGGCCCAAGTTTGACAAACCTCGAATGAAGGCTATTTGGAAGAAGTGGAGTTATAAGTTTAAAAATACAAAATAATTTTTTAATACCCATTTGAGAGATGCAAGTGGGTTCACGAGTGCTCGTAACATTGACGATTCTTTTTCCCATTTCGATCAAATTCGTATCGTTTTAGGGTCGATTATGGTTAATCCCGAATAAAGGTGATATTTGAAAAGCAAAATTCTTCATTTGCAAATATGAAATCATATTTGAATACCCATTTGAGAGTTGTACACGTGATCATAATTACGAGCAAAAACATGTAGGTTCTTGGGCCTCTTTTTGTCAACTTCGGGTCATTTTAGGCCCACGTTTGACCAGCCCTGAATGAAGGCTATTTGGAAAAAGTGGAATTATGGGTTTAAAAATATAAAATAATATTTTGATACTCATTTGTGAGATGCAAATGGGTTCTCAAGCACTCATAACATTGAAACATTCTTTGGCCCATTTTGATCAAATACGTATCGTTTTAGGGTTGATTCCGGTTAACCCCGAATGAAGGCGATTTTTGAAAAGACAAATTCCTCATTTCCAAATATGAAATTATATTTGGATACCCATTTGAGAGTTGTACATGTCGTCCCGATTGTGGGAGAAAATGTGTAGTTCTTGAGCCCCTTTTTCTCAACTTCGGGTCATTATAGGCCCAAGAATGACCAGCCTCGAACGAAGGCTATTTGGAAGAAGTGGAATTATGGGTTTAAAAATACAAATCAATTTTTTTATACCCATTTGAGAGATATATCTGGGTTCTCGAGCTCTTGCAACGTTGAGGCATTCTTTTTCCCATTTCGATCAAATTCGTATCGTTTTAGGATCGATTCTGGTTAACCACAAATGAAGGTGATTTTTTAAAAAACAAATTCCCCATTTGCAAATATGAAATCATATTTGGATACCCATTTGAGAGTTGTACACATCGTCCCGATTGTCGGAGAAAACGTGTAGTTCTTGGGCCCCTTTTTCTTAACTTCGGGTCAAACGAAGGCTATTTGGAAGAAGTGGAATTATGGGTTTAAAAATATCAAACAATTTTTTGATACCAATTTGAAAGATATAGGTGGGTTCTCGAGCTCTCGCAATGTTGAGGTATTCTTTGGCCCTTTTTGATCAAATTCGTATCATTTTAGGGTTGATTCTGGATAACCCCGAATGAAGGTGATTTTTGAAAATAAAATTTCTTCATTTACAAATATGAAATCATATTTGAATACCCATTTGATAGTTGTACACGTGATCCTAATTATGAGGAAAAACGTGTAGGTTCTTCATTCCTTTTTTCTCAACTTCGGGTCATTCTAGGTGCACGTTTGACCAACCCCGAATGAAGGCTATTTAGAAAAAGTGGAATTGTAAGTTTAAAAATATAAAATAATATTTTGATACTCATTTGAGAGGTGCAAATGGGTTCTCAAGCACTCATAACGTTGAGGCATTCTTTGGCCCATTTCGATCAAATTCAAATCGTTTTAGGGTTGATTCTAGTTTACCCCGAATGAAGGTGATTTTTGAAAAGACAAATTCTTCATTTCCAAATATGAAATCATATTTCTATACCAATTTTGAGAGTTGTACATGTCGTCCCGATTGTGGGAGAAAACGTGTAGTTCTTGGGCCTCTTTTTCTCAACTTCAGGTCATTCTAGGCCCAAGAATGACCAGCCTCGATGGAAGACTATTTGGAAGAAGTGGAATTATGGGTTTAAAAATATAAATCAATTTTTTGATACCCATTTGAGAGATATAAGTGGGTTCTCGAGNTAGGGTTGATTCTGGTTTACCTCGAATGAAGGTGATTTTTGAAAAGACAAATTCTTCATTTCCAAATATGAAATCATATTTCTATACCAATTTTGAGAGTTGTACATGTCGTCCCGATTGTGGGAGAAAACGTGTAGTTCTTGGGCCTCTTTTTCTCAACTTCAGATCATTCTAGGCCCAAGAATGACCAGCCTCGATGGAAGACTATTTGGAAGAAGTGGAATTATGGGTTTAAAAATATAAATCAATTTTTTGATACCCATTTGAGAGATATAAGTGGGTTCTCGAGATCTAGTAATATTAAGGCTTTCTTTTTCCCATTTCGATCAAATTCATAGCATTTTAGGGTCGATTTGCAAAATTAGGGTCGAAAAGAAAAATTCTCAATTTGCAAATAGGAAATCATATTTGGATACCCTTTTGAGAGTTGTACATGTGGTCCTAATTGCGATCGAAAATTTGTAGTTCTTGGGCCTCTTTTTCTCAACTTCGGGTCATTCTAGGCCCAAGTTTGATCTGCCCCGATTGAAGGCTATTTAAAAAAAGTAGAATTATGGGTTTAAAAATATAAAATAATTTTTTGATACCCATTTGAGAGATGCAAGTGGTTCCCGAACACTCGTAACGTTGTGGCATTCTTTTTCCCATTTCGATCAAATTCGTATCGTTTTAGAGTTGATTATGGGTAACCTCTAATGAAGGTAATTTATGAAAAGAAAAATAATTCATTTTCAAATACAAAATCATATTTGGATACCCATTTGAGAGTTGTACACACGGTCTTGATTGCGAGTGAAAATGTGTACTTCTTGGGCCTCTTTTTCTAAACTTAGGGTCATTCTAGGCATAAGTTTGACTAGCCCCGAATGAAGGGTATTCAAAAAACGTAGAATTATGTGTTTAAAATTATAAATTAATTTTTTGATACCCATTTGAGACATGCAAGTGGGTTCACGAGCGCTCGTAACGTAGAGGCATTCTTTGGCCCATTTCGATCAAATTCGTATCGTTTTAGGGTTGATTTTGGTTAACCCCGAATCCAGGTGATTTTTGAAAGGACAAATTATTCATTTGCAAAAATTAAATCATATTTGCATGCCCATTTGAGAGTTGTACACGTCGTCCTGATTGTGGGAGAAAACGTGTAGTTCTTCGGCCCCTTTTTCTCAACTTCGGGTCATTCTGGGCCCAAGAATGACCAGCCTCGAACGAAGGCTATTTGGAAGAAGTGGAATTATGAGTTTATAAATATAAATCAATTTTTTGATACCCATTTGAGAGATATATGTGGGTTCTCGAGCTCTCGCAACGTTTAGGCATTCTTTTGCCCATTTCGATCAAATTCGTATTGTTCTAGGGTTAATTCTGGTTAACCTCGAATGAAGGTGATTTTTGAAAAGCAAAATTCTTCATTTGCAAATATGAAATCATATTTGGATACCCTTTTGAGAGTTGTACACATGGTCTTGATTGCGAGCAAAGACGTGTAGTTCTTGAGCCCCTTTTTATCAACTTCGTGTCATTCTAGGCCCATGTTTGACCCGCCCCGAATGAAGGCTATCTGGAAGAAGTTGAATTATGGGTTTAAAAATACAAAATGATTTTTTGATACCCATTTGAGAGATGCAAGTGGGTTCCCGAGCGCTCGTAACGTTGACGCATTCTTTTGGCCATTTCGATCAAATTCGTATCTTTTTAGGATCGATTCTGGTTAACCCCAAATGAAGGTGATTTTTGAAAAGAAAAATTATCCATTTGCAAATATGAAATCTTATTTGGATACCCATTTGAGAGTTGTACACATCGTCTCGATTGTGGGAGAAAACGTGTAGTTTTTGGGCCCCTTAATCTTAACTTCGGGTCATTCTAGGCCCAATATTGACCAGCCTCGAACGAAGGCTATTTGGAAGAAGTGGAATTATGGGTTTAAAAATATCCAACAATTTTTTGATACCCATTTGAGAGATATAAGTGGGTTCTCAAGCTCTCGCAACGTTGAGGCATTCTTTGGCCCATTTCGATCAAATTCGTATCATTTTAGGGATGATTTTGGTTAACCCTGAATGAAGGTGATTTTTGAAAAGAAAAATTATTCATTTTCAAATATGAAATCATATTTGGATACCCATTTGAGAGTTGTACACGTGGTCCTAATTGGGAGCGAAAACGTGTAGGTATTGGGCCCCTTTTTCTCAATTTCAAGTCATTCTAATACCAAGTTTGACTGGCCCTCAATGAAGGCTATTTAGAAAAAAGTGGAATTATGGGTTTAAAAATATAAGATAATTTTTTTATACCCATTTTAGAGATGCAAGTGGGTTCCCGAGCGCTCGTAATGTTGAGTCATTCTTTTGCCCATTTCGATCAAATTCAAATCGTTTTAAGGTTGATTCTAGTTAACCTCGAATGAAGGTGATTTTTGAAGAGCAAAATTTTTCATTTGTAAATATGAAATCGTATTTCTATACCAATTTTGAGAGTTGTACACGTGGTCCTAATTGCGAGCGAAGACGTGTAGTTCTTGGGCCCTTTTTTCTCAATTTCGGGTCATTCTAAGCCCCGGTTTGACCGGCCCCGAATGAAGGCTATTTAGAAAAAAGTGAAATTATGGGTTTAAAAATATAAGATAATTTGTTTATACCCATTTTAGAGATGCAAGTGGGTTCCCGAGTGCTCGTAACGTTGAGTCATTCTTTTTCCCATTTCGATCAAATTCAAATCGTTTTAAGGTTGATTCTGGTTAACCTCGAATGAAGGTGATTTTTGCAGAGCAAAATTTTTCATTTGTAAATATGAAATCATATTTCTATACAAATTTTGAGAGTTGTACACGTGGTCCTAATTGTGAGCGAAGACGTGTCGTTTTTGGGCTACTTTTTCTCAACTTCGGGTCATTTTAGTTCCAAGTTTGACCCGCTCCGAATGAAGGCTATTTGGAAGAAGTGGAATTATGGGTTTAAAAATATAAATCAATTTTTTGATACCCATTTGAGAGATATATGTGGGTTCTTGAGCTCTTGTAACATTGAGACATTCTTTTTCCCAT